>RJWJ010016619.1:0-34233 GCA_004363605.1 Indri indri
GATCTTTGTCCGAAACCCGTTTCTGGACTTCATCATAAGAACATCCAGCTTACAGTTCCTCAAATGGCTGCCATCTATGTAATACCTGCCCATCATAAGAATTTAAATGAGCTACTTTTTAAATAATCATATCAGCTCCTTATAGGCAAAGATTCTGTTTTATTTACCAGTACACTCCACGTACCTAGGACCTTACCTGTTACATGGTGAAGACTCAGTAAATCTTTGTTAAATATATAATCATGTTTATTTTTTAGCCAATAAACTTTCTATTATATGTGATTCTTCTCAAGGTGGACATATATCATGGTTATGTTTAATATTATTTTTGTAATTGTAAAAGGGAACATTTTGTACTAAATAATGCAGTACAAAGTTATCACAAAACAAAATTAATATAATTAACCAAATTGAATTTTAATTCAATTGTTTTGTTGCAACGTGAATAAATTACTAACTCTGGTATTACATTTGTACACCAATCAAACCCATATGATACACTATTTTGTAGATTTGCTATGGACTCATATGAACAAAATATATACCTCCTGAATAAGTGTGTATATTTGTGTTTGTATAAATATATGCATGCATGTGTATGTATAAACATACACATTAACATGATTGTCCTACTCATAACAAATATACATGTATAATATATACTTTTCATAATCATTCAAATGATTAAAGTATATATAGTATTTAAAAACAAATTATTGATATTAATGTATGAATTATGATTGTCATTATATAAAATTATTCTGTTAATATTTTGTGCCATTTGTTATTGTTCGGAAACTTAAATATTTTTTTAACTTTGACTTTCAGAATTGGTGTATTTTATTTTAAGGAAATTACATAAATTTTTGGTACCATTGTTTATGTTTTAGGAAGATGTTGACTATATAGTCTTGAAGTAATTTTAATATTGTTGTCTTGTTTTGCTTTAGAAATTAGTTAAATTATCAATCTGCCTCTGTAATGTACACATGAAGTTTATTTGATGAGTGTGTGTGTGTGTGAATGTATACACATGTGCACATAATCACGTGCAATTTCAGATCTAAACAGCTCTTCTCACCGTACTTGGGTTGCTAAAACATAGTACTTTTGACATGATGACAAAATGGTAGATTTGAAACTAATGATATTTTACACTAAATATCAGGAGACAGGTTGAAGATGAACTTTTCTGAATGTTGCCTCCCATTGCTTTTTGTAGGTATTTTTTCCCATGGTCAGATAGAAAGAGATCTTAACAGCTAGTGATTTATAACATAATATATTCACTGTGATTTAAACAAGTGTTCCTTTCTCCCTTCCATCTAGATACAAGGTAGTCAACCCTAGAGTGACAGATACGAATTTTCTAAAGTTGTGTGGTTCTTCCTGTCTTAGTACTCCTACCTGAGCATGAGATAAACAAACTTCACGTAGGAACTGGGTCTGCCGAATTCTCTTTATGGCCCTCTGTGGCCTAAAGACATAACTGATATTCTCACAAACTAAAAGTTTGTAAAACACAACGTTAAAGCCTGGAGACAAAGATTTTTAGAGGATTTAACCTAATGAGTTCACACAGGGTTGAAGTTTGACAGAGAAGTCATAGACCAGACATAAGAAATCCTGGATTTTTGTCACTACTTTACATCTGCTGTGGACTAATGTGATCACCTCACACAAACCTCTTATTCTCTTTGGCTTCTCTTTACTCATCTGTGAATGTGCAAGGGTTGGTCCTGGAGGAATATATCCAACATTTCTTTCTTTTTTCATATTTTAATATTTTGTTTTTCTTCTTGATTAGATAGCTTTTTTATATCTTCAGGAAGCACACCGTATATTTGTCTATCACTTATCTCACTTTGTAACATGCTGGGATTTTGGCTTCCAAAGGCTAAATCATGAGTTCATTTAGGGCAGAAGTTGGGTCTTTTCCAAGAGATACAAAATTATCCCCAGAAGATGGTAGATTTTAGATAAATATCTACTTCTAAACTGAATGTTATTCTAATTATTTAAGCAACTTCACACTTTCTCTCACATATTGAAGGACAAAGAGAACACCAGAAAGATAAATTCCAAAAATTTGCTCTGAAAATTTCCATGCTGTAAAAAACTATTCAAAAAAAGAGAAGGTAAAAGAAGATATACATAGTTTTGCCATTTTTAAAGTTTTTTATATTTCTGATACATAGCAGTATAATGGTTATATAGTTATAGCAATGAGATAAAATAGCATTTTGAAAAATTCTACATGCTTGAAAATTCTTTAAAATAAATTTAAAATGCTATCAAATTTGTATATATGAATATTAAAGTATATTTGTTGTTTTATAACATATTTTGCAGCAGTTCTAAAACCATGTATTGTATATCAGGTCATGTGTTCACCAGCTTAAACAGCAAGGATGCGTGAAAACATTCTGCTAAGTTTGGCCTCTACTCAAACCTAATGCATTCTGTATGTCAAATGGATTCAACGCTTTCAAGGATAGAATGCAATTTATTTTTTGGCAAATATATAAGTTCCTAGTTTGAAGAAAAGATTATTGGTAAAAAAATCTCCATAGCACTGTTTTATATTTCAAAACAATATTTTGATGAGTGAGTATAAATCAATCAACCAATATAGTATATGATTTAAACATTCTGAAATCTTTTAAAAAATGATTTAGAAAGGCATTTCAGTAAGATGAATTTAGGATTGATGTTCCTGTTCAGCTCTAACACACAGATATTTTATTTTCAACATTTACCTGATTTCACCATATGATTGGAGGTATAACTGTGATGTAATTGAGAATTTAAAAAAATAAAGTGTTGTGGTTTTTGAGGGTAATCCCATGCTCCTTGACAGAGCGATGTTTAGGTAGAAACAGAAAGGCTGATCAGTCTGTGCATTGAATCCTTGGCCATGGTTTAATCAAAGTTGCCAGTTGCTGATTTTGCAAAAGAACACTAGAATATCTATTGATCATAAAAGGTGAGTTCACTCCTACAATAGTAACAGTAACACCTTGAAATAGAACAACCTTTTGAAAATTATTATTGGAAAACATTATTATTGAAAATTATGCTGGATATTAGGGTTTTTAGTACTGTACATTCTGCTTTTTTGCTCATATTCTGTTACTCGTATTTTTACAAGTTTTACCACATTATGAATATTTTGCTTTGGATGATTAAAAAATAAAATTTCTAAATTTATCTTTTTTCTCTAATTGAAGGTACATCTTTTTCATATTGAAGTTTTTTTTTGCTTTAATGAAGTATACATAAAGTCTCAACTATTAGAAATGAAAACCAAATGCATTTATTATAGCAAGAGAATTAAAAATACAATGTAGTAATCATAATGATAAAGGTTGTATTTTAAAACAGTACATATAGTTTGAGAAAACCAAAAGTAACTTGATGATTGTGTATATTTATATAACCCAGTAGAAGAAAAGGTCAATATCTCTATCACACAACTAAACTTTTAAATGGTTTTACTTTTTTGCTGGTTGCATATCAATTTTCAGCTGGCAAATACAATTTTATGACAGGTGACCTTATCCTTGTCAGTAAGAGATACGTCTTTGAGCTGTACATCAACACAAAATATACTGTTATTCTTATATTCTTACAGGAACAGAATAACATATCTTCATTAAATGTCAAATGTATATCTTATAAGATTTAAAGTTCATGAAAATGTGGAAGAAAATTGTGTCAGAATAACTGATTTAACACCATCTACATTTATATTTTAGGAAAATAAGTAATAGTATAAAAAGTGATATCTGATGACATTTTAGCATTTAAAGATATCTACCTACTGAAGTTGTTGTTTGTCCACATGGAATTTAGAAACAAAGCAATATATTTTATATTTCACAGATTATCATTTTGGAAACATGTCTATGCATGTTTAGTATATTTAAATGCATTCCTTTGTCAAAAGATGTAATGATACTAAATGCAGCAATTAGGTAATGAGCCACTTTTTTCCATGCCATTTTGTTTTAGGGCAATAAAACGGTTGGTCCAAAATCCAACTATTTTGTTTCTAGTCAAGTTCAGGTTGGGTAGTCTCAATTTTACTGATATTCCAGCCAATATCAGTAAATTTACAGTCTTTACTCATTCTATGAAAATTCTATGTGAACAAACATCAGAAATTTTTAGTTAGATTTTGTTTAAATAATACAGAGCTAAAGTAAAACCATTAGAAAACATATTTTTGTACTTAAAAATAAATCAAACATCAAACATATGTTCCTCAAAAAGTTAAAAATAGACCCACCACCTAATCCAGCAATCCCACTTCTGCGTTTGTATCTAAAGAAAAAAAGCTGAACCTCCAAGAGTTGTCTCCAGCCGCATGTTTATCACAGTATTATTCATAGTATCCAAGACACGGAAACAATGTAAGTGTCCAACAGTAGAAAAATGGATAAAGAAAACGAGGTGTGCACACACACACACACACACACCACACACACACACACACACACACACACAGTGAAATAGTAGTAAGCCAAAAAAGGAAGGAAATCCTGGATGGACCTGGAGGACATTATGCTAAGTGAAATAAGCCAGACACAGAAAGACAAATACAATATGATCTTACTAATGTATGGAACCTAAAAAAGTCGAAGTCATAGAAGCAGAAAGTAACCTGGTAGTTGTCAGGGGCTGGTGTCTGGGCAAATAGGGAGATGTTGCTCAAATGGTACAAACTCTCAGTTACAAGATGAACAAATTCTGGGGATCTGTTGTGCAGCATGGGTGGTGATGAATGTGTTAATTAATTGGATCGTGATATTCATTATAAAGCATTATGTATATCAGATTGTCACATTGTGCACTTTGAATATATACAATCTTTATTAGGTAATTAAATATTTTAAAGAAAATAACATGCATAGAGGTTAGAACATAAGTCCAACATATACAAGTAACTAATACCCATAGTAAGTATCTGTTTTAGAATCCAAGACGAGAAACGAGTGAAATGAAATGCTCTTTATTAGGTAGAGCTGCTTTGTTTTTTCTTCTTTCCTTTCCCTTCCTTCTCTCCCTTGTCTTCCACCTGCTTCCCCTCCTCCTCTTCTTCTTCCTATTTTAATATTTGTGTCAGGAGGAGACTAGTAGGAATCAGCTGATAGCAAATGTGCGTTTGAAAAGTCTAATTCGTCTTTAGATCTGGAGTCATATCCAGGTTATTATTACTTATTAAGAATCCCTTATGAATTCAAATTCTTCCTTAAGTTAGAATGAACCATCTGAGTGACTTGTATTCATTGGCAACATACATTACTGCCTTATTTGTTAAAATTAAATGATGAATAAAGCATTCAAGTTTTTATTGTTTTTTATGAAATATATTCCATATGAACATTTCTTAACATTGATTTACTTTGGAATTACAAATGCTATTTTGTTTCCAATATTTATTGTATAACGTTAAATACTTCTGGAAGGAAATTCTCTGACATCACAAAAGAAGAATATTAAATTTTTGTCTAACCTTTCAGGAGTAAAGAAAATGTTTTCTTTGTTTCCATGTTGATTTAATACTCAAGTGACGTCTGTTGGTAGTGAAGGTATAATGACAAAAAGCGGAAGCAACAATTTCTCTAAATCTACTTTTTAAATGTTTCTTTTCCTTACCATTAGTTCCATTGACCAACTTCAAAACGTATCAGTATTTGGACTGATTTGTGTTTTTATTAGACCTAATTACTAGCTTAGTAATTTCTTCCTTTGTATCGGGCCCAATTCTAAAAGCTTGATAGGTATTAACTCATTTAAACACAATTTCCTATTAGATTGTTTCTATTATATGATATTATTATGATAAAAATTCCATTATTCCCCTATAACAGATGAGGTGTTTTGAAGCCAAAGAGAAATGAAACAACATGTCAAAATTCAGCCACCCAGGGAGTGGCAGATCCTGGATGTGATTCCCGGCTGTCATGCCTGGTGTCCATGTTCTTCTCTCAGAGGCCTTCTACAGGCATCCGGGATTTCTAATGGTTAATACGACCATGCATTAGTTTCTTATTGTTGCTGTAACAAATTACCAAAAGCTCAGTGGCTTAAATGAACAAAAAAAATATGTTTTCATTTCTGTTTGGAAGTCAGAAGTTTAAAATGACATGGCAGCGCTGTGTTTCTTCTGAATGCCCCAACGGATAAATTGTTTCTTTGCCTTTTCAGCTTCTAGAAGCTGTCCACGTTTCTTGGCCCATGGCCCTGCATCAATCTAATCTCTGCTTCTCTTGTAACATCGCTGATGCTACTTCCTCTTTTATCTTACAAAGACAATTGTGATTACATTGAACCCACTTGGATAACCCAGAATAATCTCTCCAACTGAAAACTCTTATTTTTATTAGTAACAGTATCTTCAAAGTCCCTTTTGTCATATAAGGTAGCATATTCATATTAGATAACACATATGGAAATTAGAATTTGGACATCTTAAGGGGTGGACACATTATTCTGCCTACCATAGCTTGAAATAGTAAATTCATAACACATAATCTAGATAAGTGAATACATTAAATTGAATTGACCCAAATTAACTAATCCTGATTTATTTTTACAATTCAAATAGGTAAATATTTACAAAGGAAAAGAAAAAAATTATAGAAGTGGAGTAATAAAATGTGAACATGCTCAATTAATTCATATCTCCCAAAAGGAAAAAACAAATCACAAATATTTAATGCGTGCCTACTAGACGTATAAGACATCATGGAAATCCAAATTTGAGTCAGAAATACACATTATGTACTGCATTACCCAGTGTGGAGGAGGCAATTGTTCCACATAACAGTACTGCAAGAAAAAGTCTCTGTTCCAAATAGATACATGACATATGAAGTTAAAATTAAAAAAAAAAAAGTGATGCAGAAGAATGCAGCATATTTGTGTGAGAACAAAGAGCTGAGGAATTAGATTTTTCTACTTGCCACTACATAATGTAAACATATTCCATTTCTATAAGAAAAAAATAAGCAAAAGGAAAATAGCCCTCTTATTTGAATTGGAGTAAGAGACGATACATTTTCACCTCAGGGGAGAGAAATTAACTGAATATAACTTTTACCTAAACTACCGTTAACCTTGAAATTTAAACACAGATCATCAAAAGCTGAAAGATTGGCAAGAGGAATGGTATGATAACAGACACTCAAAAAAAAAAAAAACAGTTCACTTCAATTATTTGGAAACACTGTACAACATTCCATGTTATTGACACAGATTTTGAGATTTATTCTTTTCAGTTTTCTTTTTCTCTCATAACCCCCATTCGACATACTGCTCGTCATATTCCCTCTTGAAACAAGTTTGATTCCTTCCCCTTGCTTTCTGCAACATTGTGTTGTAATCAGCTACTCACCCGCACCCTCACTCACCTGAACTCCTTTTGTAGTTTGTTCAGCTAAAATATGGTCAGTGCCCTGATGATAGTATTTTCATTACAACTCATTCAGGTGAAAGCTGTTTTTATTCCCCAATACCTAGTGTGATTATCTATCTCAATTTCCTTAGATTAGTCGTGTTTTACACTTGTTCTGACATGAGCATGTAGTGGTTTATACATTAAATGTTATGATTGCTCTATTCATATCCCCTGTATCTCAAAACAGCAAGAAAGGTGGATTTCCCTATCCATCTTATCCATTCCTATTTCAAAAAGAATAGATAGCAAACAAACACTTCCTATGCTGTAATGGATATCAGATAAAATGGATTCTTTGGTTTAAAATTCTTTGCTTATTACAGTGTATTCTCTGTAGAGAAAAAAATTCAAATTTCATCTCAAAGTAGACAAGGCACTTGAATAGATCTACAAAAACATGCCTTGCTCTTACTTCTTCACACAGTGTACCACCCACTACCCAAAGACACAGAGCTCTTTCCCAGGATAGAACCTTTACATTTGCTCTTCCCCTTATCCAGATTTTATTTTATTGGGACCTTCCCATAACTTCTCTTCATTTAGTTCTCAACTTATATATCTGTTTTACAGATACACCTTGTTTAAAGCATCAAGATTCCCTCTTCACTTCTTCCTATCATAAGCCATTTAAAAACAATTCTTCACAGCAGCACAATCTTTAATATTTTAAGGCACTTGTGTACTTCTTTGCTATTTTCTCTGAAGTTCTACAAGTTCCATGAGGTTGTTTTTTTTTTTTTTTTTGCTTTTTTTCCATTGGTGTGCACTCCAATTACTGAAATAAATTGTGTAACAGAAGTTCAATAAATGTTTGTTAAATAAATGCTGAAAGAAAAAAATTAAAGGATCAAAAATACAAGATTGTCATATGTAGTGTAATAATTTAAGAAATACAATTTTCCAAGAATCATAAAATGTTGTTTTACAACCCTTTGAATTTTTTGAGGCAATTTGTCTACAATGAGTAAGATTATAAAATAGGCTGTATTTTCAAAACATATATTTGCTTAGCCTACTTTCTATCAACAGAAGGGTATGATAATTTTCAAAATTTTCCTGGAATTGAAGCCCATTCTTTTCTATTTACACAATAAAAAATATCATTACCTTTTATATTTTTTCTCTTTTATTCTTCTTATTGATTTTTTTTATTTCAAAATATTACAGGAGTACAAATGCTTTTGGTTACATGTATCAATTTTGTTATGCTTGAGTCACGGTTGTAAGTGTGCCCAACACCCAGCTAGTGTTCATTGCACCCGTTGGGTAGGTTTTCACCCATCCTATATTTAGTATTGAAAGAAATTGGTGCAGAGATATTTAGAAGTGTTGATTACATTGTTAGTATCATAAAATTGGAAATACTAACAGGTATTTACAGGTTTCTTTTTTAAAAAAATCTTCGTTCAGGTTTTTTTTTTAATATAGAATTTAATATGTACCTTTTGGTTTTATACCTGGGGTTTTCCTTTTTGTCTATTAAAAAAAGTGTTAATTATTATAACTCTTTAAATCTCAGTGCTCTAAGCATATATTTGCTTGTCTGGCAAGATATCCGCTGTTTTCCTGCATGACCCTCCCAACAAATCCTATATGATTTTCTTGAGAGCACACTGGCATACCCAGAGCTGTGGAATCTATCCCACTATCCCTCCCTGCCATTAAGTTCATGGATCACATCTATGTTCATGAGCTGCTTTCACACTGGTAGTTCCTTTGACCTTCTCATCTGTACCTCCTACCAGGGAGAACTACATTGCCTAGTTCAGAGAAAGTCAAGGAGAGCCTCACTCTGCACTGAGAAAAATGATGAAATACATATAAAGGAAATGAAACAAAGAACATAGAAAGGGAACTGCAATTATTGAATAAAAGGCGAACATTAAGTTTTCTAAGTCCAGATATAAAATCATAATGAACCATATTTGCTGAAGTTCTATGAGTGGTCACACCAAACAGACAGAAAATTATGTTAACATTTACTAATTTCCACTTAAAAATATCTTGATCGCAATTAACTACAAACTTTAGAAAATATAAACATTTTGCTCATCTATTTTGTTTGCATAGTTTGTAGTTCAGATTCTGTCATTTGGATAATTTTGTAACTTCGGGAATGTTATTATTCTCTCAAACTCAGTTTTTTGTTCTGAAAAGAAAGAGTATTGGGATGAATAAATGATTTGTAAACTAAACAACTGCATAAAAATCTCCATTATTTTAAATACAGATTTGATGAAAATAAATATTTGAAACTAATAAAATTATCTCTGCATGACTTAATTTAGGAAAAAGAAAGTAGGAATCTGGTGCACCACATGCTGGCCCTGACCAACTAGCTGAGGAATTTCTAAACAAAATCCAATGCTCTGAGTGGGTCAAGTACAAAGCATTAGTCCACTTTTGGTATAAGATGGCAGAGGAAACACTTGTCAATCTCTCCCCCTCCCTGCCAGGGTTTTGCTACAATAACCATGACATATTCTAAAAGTACTAAATAACAATCATTCTAAAAGAAGAAGTACCATTTTCCCTACATAAAAAAAAAAAAACAGTGACGAATACTCCAATTACCCTGATTTGATTAACTCACGTTGTATGCCTGTATGAAAGCATGACATGTACTCTATAAAGATGTACAACTATTACGTACTCATAACAATAAAAAAAAAATTAAAAAGACATTGTAATTGGCTGTGATAGAATGCAAATGACAGGACCCACTGAGGATGCACAGAGGACACTGTTGCCGTAGACAGGAGATCTACCTGTGAGTTGTTCCTAGGGGGTCAGGGGCAGCTCCAACCTTAAAGTAAAAAATACAAGGAACAGCACAAGGCATAACAGAAGTGTTTCGTCTTCTTTCAACTTATATGGAAAACCAACGGATGAACCTTTAAATAAAATTTTAATAGAAAGTTAAATCAGCATGATTTCTAAACAACTGAATGTTAAGCAAGGATTTTTAGGCATTACATTTTTCTCTTCCATTACACAACATGAAGCTTCTCTCTGAGGGGTGCACACACCAAGATCAACACTGACTGGTTTGTAAGTTACTTCCATTGTTCGAGAACCGTGGTCAATAATCAGTTAATCCCTTCTTCTTCTTCATATGAGGAGGAATAGGTATATAAGGAAGAAGCAGTAAGTATAGATGATTCCTCTACTATCCTTTTCCCTTTCTCTTTAATTTCCTTAATAAAGCTGTATTAGTTTTATATTGCTGTGAAACAAATTATCCTACAACTTAATGCTTCAAAGAAATAAAGATTTATTATCTAGAAGTGTCAGTGGGTCCAAAATGTGGCACAGCTTTCTCCATCTTGTCGTGGTCCGCCATGTGGTTGCAGTTAAGCCATCTTGGCTGTGATCTCAAGCGAAGTCTTTCCTGGGGGAGGTTTCTCTTTCAACTTCGCAAGCAACTACTCTCTGGCTGTTCCTTACCATGGAGGTCTCTCTACATGTAGGGAAGTTCACAAAATGGTAGCAGGTTTCCCTCAGAGTATGTGAGAAAGAGAGAGGGAGAGGGGGCACCCAAGACAGAAGCTGTTGTCTTTTCGTAACCTCATCTCAAAATCACATTCCAGCTCTTCTGACTTGCTCTATTCATTAGAAGCTAGTTACTAAGGGATTCCACAAGGATGTGAATACCAGGAGGTGGAAATCTTTGGAGATCAACTTAAAGATTGCCTATACAATATTTAATTTACCTCTCAATAGAAGCTTAAGCTCTTAAGACTGATTAACACTGTATGATATCTAGAATCTCGTATCGTTTGGTGCCATGTTGTAATTATTCACAAATCTGTCCTACTCATAATAGTCATAGCTCTAGGTAGAAACAGAAAAACACTCAAAGGAAAAAAACAAATTTTTTAAGTGAGGACAAGTAAGATAGCGTTAGTTACTCCTGTGTGATACAGTGATCACGAATAAACATTTACTAAACACCTAATATGTAACACCAGAGAGACACTTGGGATACTTAGGAAAATAAGATGTAGTAATTGTTCTGGAAAAGTTACACATGCCACATGCATATAAACATAATCAGGGTATCTATACACTGCAATGCTGATGAAGGCATTCGGCACAGACATTCAAGTGAACATCTATAGAACCCTTTAATATGAAAAATGGGATGGGTCAAAACATAAAGTTTAGATATGTCACCATATGTAAAAGGCGTATTATATCATTTATGTATTTTGCAAAGCATAATGCCGTACTTACCTACACATGTGATTTTGGCAGTAATTTGTTTAGACTCTTAGAGAGTTTTCAGTAAATTGGCAGACAAATTAAGTAAAACGAACTATCAATTCAGCCAAATAATTGGTCAAGTCAATTCTGTGGAGAAACAGTTTTGACTGAACTGGCTTCTTGTTTGATGAAGTTAATTTTTCAATTTATTCAGTGCTTTTAAAACAATTTTGTGTGATTCCTAAAAGCTTTATGCTGCCGAGAGATTCCATTTCCAGTCTGAAGTAACTAACATTAATGGAGTTCTCTTTGATAGTATTGCCTTATATTCAGAAAAATCAGTGGTAGTCCAAGTAAGAAATAATAAACATAGCAACATGTTTTCGAAGCATGAGGAAGAATAATTTAGAAGCCTAAAAGCCCAGGTACAAATAATTATGCCTAAAATTGGTTAATTACAACTTAGAGATAAGTGGAAAATATCCAATTGCAACCGGAATTGCTCAATTGCCTGCACAATTATCCAATTGCAGCAGTAATTATTGGCTGCTATAATTTTTCTCTTTAAAATAAATTAAATACCAATATATGTATTTTAAATCTCAAGTACATACTTTTAAAATTTGCTTCAAAGCATTGCTTCCGTCTATGTTGAACACTTTCTGGAAAACATGCAAATACCACCTAAAATTATGTTTAAGACAAAATTAACAACTAATAGTCAACATTGTATCAGTGTACATTTTCTTCACCTAAATATTATGTACTGAGGAATATTATAGATTAGTTTTAGATAAAATAAAGCCTCCAAAAAATAATAAAACAGAGAGTATTCATTTTCATTTTAGAGCCAAAATCATGCAGACACCAATTAGGCAGAAGTAATTTTGAAAATGTACAGCATTGAATTGTGTAGGAATAATGGGGAAAAATTCCAAGCGTGATTTATAAATATATTACTGTTTTCATACAGTACTCGCTCAATAGTCTATATATGTAATTATCTTAAAATAATTTTGAAAAGATTGCACAGGTAATAATTTAAATTTAATGATCCCACAAAATCATCAATTTCAGACCAATATTTCCACGTTGATTATACCTCTACTTTCCAATCCTTCTCCCCCATCTTTTTCTATAGGCATTTTCAACATAATATTCAAAATCTAAGGAATAAAAACTGCTTGAGTAGGGATTGTTGTTAAAGAAAAAATTTGTGGGAGATATCTGTCAAAAGAAAGAAAAGGAGGGAGAGAGAGGGAAGGAGAAAAGATTTAAGGAAGGAACAACAGGAAGTTTTGCTAATGCAATTAGAAGGAATATTCTGATGTGAGTATCATAGATTTTAAGTTGTATGTACAATAGTCACTTACAATGTCTATCAAAATGCATTCCATCACAGGAAAATATTGAAGAAAAAAAATCCCTGTATTGCCTACTAACCTCTACTTGCAAACTTGTCAATTAAACAAATTTTAGCTTTATTTTATCATTGAGTTACAAATCTGCTTTTAGTGACAATGCAGGTGGCTACCATGCCACTTTTTAATTGTGGAAGGCACATGCTGTATGGGAAAGAGCCAAGGGTTCTAATAGAATCAGTTGTCCACTTTAAATCTGAAAACATAAACGGATAGCTTAACTCCTCTAGCTGTGACTCCCAAATTTATGAATTAATGAAATCGTCACTGTGATAGATTGAATTCCATCTCCCCAAAATTTACATGTTGATGTCTTAACCTCCAGTACTTTAGAATGTAACCTTATTTGGAAATATAGTCTGTGAGATGTAGTTAGTTAAGATAAGGTCAAACCAGGATAGGGTGGGCGTACTAATCCAATATGACTGGTGTCCTCACAAGAAGAGAGAAATTTGGAGACAGACACAGACACAGAGGGAAGATCGCCATGTGAGGACGGAGGCAGAGGTTGGAACTACACAGTTAAAGTCAAGGAATGCCAAATGTTGCCAGTAAACCACCAGAAGCTGGGAGAAAGTCATGAGATGGATTCTCCCACACAGCCTCAGATGGAACCAGCACTGCTGACACCTTGACCTTGAACTTCTACCCTCATTACTGTGAGACAATAAATTGCTGTTGGTTAAGCTACCCAGTTTGCAGTGTTTTGTTATAGCAGCGCTAGAAAACTAATAGCACACCTTTAACCCACAGCTCTGTCATTCTAAGTACTTGAGTTTCTGCTCCCTCATCAAGAACAGAAAGAAGCCTATGTAGCAAGGCCATCACAATTGGTTTTAACACAAGGTAGTATTTAATTTCTCTATCTGCCTGCAAATACAAATTTCAGAAAAGGTCCAACTAACCCATTTCTCCAGCACAGAAGAGAGAAATTGTAATCAATGAAATTATTGGTGATGGAAGGACTGTTTGAATAGCAGATATTTCTATGTATCTGATCAAGTTTTTTACTGATTTTTGATACTTAATAGGCAGATATAACTTATTACTCTAGTTCAATTACACAAAACCTTAAATATAAAAAGAGAGATCAGAAAGAAGAACATTTTCTTAAAGGAATCCTCTCCAAAGACATTCCCACTGTCCTTCCATGATCCTAATGCAGTAACGCTCTCATTTACTTATTGGCTTAATTTTTTTCTTAACAATAAAATGTTGTGTAGAGGAAAATGTTGCTTAATTCAATAGTATCCCAACAGTAAGAACAACCAAGTGTTGTTTCAAATTAAATTTGAAATATATGATCAAGAATCATAACAAAACAGAACTCGATTTCTTCAAACAAAGCAATTCATATTTAATAATAAAAATCATCCTCAGAAAGATGGAAATTCTGAGATTCTAATATTTCTATTGAAAATACTTATATTTCAGATCATTGATTGGACACTTGTTTGATTTAATGTATTAGATTTATTTTTACGCCATATTTTGATTTTATTTCTTCATAATTTGGTTTGGTTCAGAGGTACACAATGTACATATTGTAATATTTAAATTGAATTTGTAGCCTATCAGTCTGATTCATTCTGCTTTTGATATACTCAGTGCCCTTGAGAGAATTTTTAAAATATACTCAGTGATGTTGATAAGCCACATGAAAACAAAAAATTGCATAGTTTATCACTGGGGATCTCAGTGATTCCCACTGGAGTTTATGTATGCTCTCAGATCAATACATGCACGCACAGCTTGAGCACCCCTAGTCCAAAAACCTGAAATCTGAAATGCTCCAAAACCTGAAACTTATTGAGCACTGACGCGACACCACGGTGAAAAATTCCACACTTGGCCTTATACAATAAGTCACAGTCAAAACACAGTCAAAACTTTGTTTCATGCACAAAATTGTTTAAAATATTGTATAAAATTGCCTCTGTGCATATAAGGAGTATATAAAGCATAAATGAATTTTGTCTCTAAGATATTTCATAATGTATATGCAAATATCCCCAAATCTGAAAAAATCCAAAGTCCAAACACTTCTAGTCACAAGCATTCTGTATAAGGGATACTCACTTTATGAGATAACAGCACAGAATAAGCCAAGCTGCTTACCCACAGAAAATAAAAAAAGGAAAACCTTCTGCTTTCTCCAAGGAACATTATTTCAAAGCTGCCACTTGATCATATATTGCCACAAATTGTTGACAGTTTCAGTTGGGCCATCAAGAACACATTACCTCCATCCATTGCTTGGAGAAAACTGTCAACAATATTGATTACAAATATTCTCATGCCAAGAAAAATCTGAACACTGAGTATGATACCAAAAAGCCCCTAAGCGTGTGGTTCCAAAGCTTCACTGTAGTCCTCTCAAGTTGCTTTCCAAAATGACATGCACTTGTTAATTCAGTTCATGTTATTTGAGTAAATATTTCTTGACCCATTTGTCAAGAACAAAAGATTAAAAGAGGAACAAGACCTATCTTTATCATCAAGCAACTCAGTATCAGTATCATTGTTTGAAGAAGTATTTTGAAAATGTGTTTAACAGTGCAAAAATAATTAATAATCCACACATCCAACTTTGAATATATCTGCATTTATTCATTATTTACAATAGAAATAGTTTAACCCTTTTGTAAGCAACTATTCCAATGAGTATAACATGCTTGCCACCTCTTACCAAATATCCTAAATATGAAATCTACAAGATGACAGGAGTCATATACCAAATATAGAGGTGTTCATTGCACTACAATATCTAAGGATGTTAAGTAATAAAAACATTAATAGAAATACATTGGAGAGAAAACCTACACTCTTGGGTTTGTCTTTAATATTTTACATATAAACATGTTACGATAGAAATATGCAAAAGATAAATTATCGTATTATAGTTAAATTAATGAATATGATTCTTAAAATAATTATTAGCCAAAATTATTCATTCACTAGTACAAGACTATATAACAATAGTATAAAAATTGTGTAATACAAATAAAATCTGGACAGGTTAAGTTATTGCGATTTATTTTAAGAATTTCCATTTCTCTAAGAATGGAGATGCTTTCTAATTTCTATAATGTTGACACAGAAAAATGCTAGTTAAAAATTACAGCTTAATTTGTGTTTTATTCATACATTTAGTATTTCCACTCCATGTGCTCTACCAGTCCTGGATGAAGTGTTCGGATGTATGAAGTAAAACATTGGTTTTCTTTTCTCAAATACCTTAAAGTCTAGTAAACAATGAATTTTAATATAGAGTGATATCTTTTTTTAATGGATTTTATACATAGCATCCTATGAGAGTCCATGCAGGTGAACTTACCCCAGTCAAGGGATTCTGGAGAAGTTTCCCAAATGAGGTAATAAACAAATAATTTTAAAACATAATCTTATGTTTGCTGTGTTTCTTAATTCATTAAATTATAAGAGTTAATTATTGTTTGGGGCTTATAGTTTAATTAATTTCACTTTCTGAAAATACTTTCAGTTAAAAATCAATAAAAAAATTATCTGCTCAAGGATTTTTTTCTCCCCTTCATACCATTTTTCTTTTTTATATTTATTTTATTTTATTTATTTATTTTTTATTTCAGCATATTATGGGGGTATAAATGTTTAAGTTACATATATTGCCTTTGCCCCACTCGAGTCAGAGTTTCAAGCGTGTCCATCCCACAGACAATGCACACTGCATCCATTAGGCATGAATATACCCATCCCCTATCCCCCTCTCCCACAAGCCCACACCCAATGAATGTTACTACTATATGTGCACATAAGTGTTGATCAGTTAATACAAATTTGATGGTGAGTACATGTGGTGTTTGTTTTTACATTCTTGTGATACTTCATTTAATAGAATGGGCTCCAGCTCCATCCAGATAATACAGGAGGTGCTAGATCATCATTGCTTTTTTGTGGCTGAGTAGAACTCCACGGTATACATACATCACATTTTATTAATCCACTCATGAATTGATGGGCACTTGCGTGGTTTCCACATCTTCGCAATTGTGAATTGTGTTGCTAAAAACATTAGAGCGCAGATGTCTTTTTTATACAATGTCTTTTGTTCCTTTAGGTAGATGCCCAGTAATGGGATTGTTGGATCAAATGGTAGTTCTAGTTGTAGCTCTTTGAGGTATCTCCATATTACTTTCCACAGAGGTTGTACTAGTTTGCAGTCCCACCAGCAGTGTGTGAGTGTTCCTATCTCTCCACACCCATGCTAACATTTATTGTTTTGGGACTTTTTGATAAAGGCCCTTCTCACTGGAGTTAAGTGATATCTCACTGTGATTTTGCTTTGCATTTCCCTGATGATTAGTGATGTTGAGTGTTTTTTCATGTTTCTTGGCTATTAGTCTGTCTTTTTTTTTTTTTATGGTTCAGAAGTTTATTTCACATTCATAATCATTGAACACAATTTTTCCATCAACTAGTCTGTCTTCTTCTGAAAAGTTTCTGTTTATGTCCTTTGCCCACTTTTTAGTGAGATTGTTTGATTTTTTTGTCTTGCTTATTTTCCTGAATTCTATATAGATTCTAGTTATCAGCCCTTTATCAGATGTGTAGCATGTGAATACTTTCAACCATTCTGTACGTTGTCTGTTTGCTCTCATGACAGTTTCCTTGGCTGTGCAGAAGGTTTTTAATTTGATCAGGTCCCATTTATTTATTTTTATTGTTGCTATGATTGCCTTTGGAGTCTTCTTCATAAATTCTTTCTGTAGGCCAATGTCTGTCAGAGTTTTTCCTACATTTTCTTCTAGAATTCTTATGGTTTCATGCCTTAGGTTTAAGTCTGTTATCCACCATGGGTTGATTTTTGTGAAAGGTGAGAGGTACGGATCCCGTTTCAGGCTTCTACATGTGGCTATTTAATTTTCCAAGCACCATTTATGGAATAAGGATTCTTTTCCTCAGTGTATGCTTTTGTCTGTTTTGTCAAAGATTAGATGATTATATTAGGATGGTTTTATATCTGGGTTCTCAGCCCTGTTCCATTGGTCTATGCCTCTGTTCTTGTACCAGTGTCATGCTATTTTAGTTACTGTAGCCTTGTAGTATAGCTTGAAGTCTGACAAATAGATGCCTCCCAATTTGTTCTTTTTGCTTAAAACTGCTTTTGCTTTACGGAGTTTTCTCTGGTTCCATACAAAGTGTAGGATTATTTTTTCTACATCTATGAAAAATGATATCGGTATTTTAATACAGATTGAATTGAATCTGTAGATCACTTGGGTAATAGAGACATTTTAACAATGTTCATTCCGCTGACCCATGAGCATGGTATGGTCTTCTACCTGTTTAAGTCCTCTGCTATATCCTTCCTCAGTGTTTCATAGTTCTCCCTGTAGAGGTCTTTCACCTCCTTAGTTAAATATATTCCCAAGTATTTTATTTTATTTTCTTTGTTGCTATTGTGAAGGGTATTGAGTTTTTCATTTGGTTCTCAGTTTGACTCTTGTTGGCGTATAGCAATGCTATTGATTTCTGTACATTGGTTTTGTAACCTGAGACTTTGCTGAATTTGTTAGCAATTTCAGTAGTCTCATGGCAAAATCTTTGTGGTTTTCTAGATATAAGATCATATTGTCAGCAAAGAGCAATAATTTGACCACCTCTGCTACCCTGATTTGGATGCCCTTGATTTCCTTCTCTTGTCTGATTGCTCTCGCTGGGACTTCCAGCACTATGTTGAATAAAAGCGGTGATAGAGAGCAACCTTGTCTGGTTCCAGTTCTAAGCAGGAATGCTTTCAACATTTTTCCCATTAAGTATGATGTTGGCTGTGGGTTTGTCATATATGGCTTTAATTATTTTTAGCTAAGTCCCATCTGACTACATACGATTTTTCTAAAATACTCACCACCATGAACCACATGTCTATCCATTCCACATTCTGTTAATTGTAACATGATAAGAAAGGCAGATAAAATGCATCTTATCACTCCACCATGAGACTTGTAAGTTACCTGGAAATGCTTAATATTTTATCAAATGATAAATACCAATACCACATACAACACCAATGATATTAAATAATACATAAACAGGAGCAACAATAAAAAGCCATATGAATTTAATTTACGAGTAGCTTGAATGGTCAGGAAATGAAATAGAATATAATGCTATTATTATGAGAATTAGCTAAGCAGAATGTGGAGACATTTCTATGGTGTAAGTAAGGAAGTTAAAAATATGATTTTTAATGTTTGTTCTTTTTTTTTCTATTTCAACAGATTTAAGGGGTACAAGTTGAATTCCGTACAGGTATATGTTACACAGTGGTGAAGTCTGGGCTTTTAGTGTACCCACCATCTGAATAGTGGAAATAGTACCCTATGGATTTTAGTAGTGTTTACTTGCTTGTTTGGGATGGAAACAGTTTCAGAGGAAGGTCAAGTGGAAAGCAGGCAAAGACCTCAGAGAGTGTTAAACAATGAACTCTAGTGTTTGGATTTTATTTTAGATACCAATATTATTCAGACTTCCACTTTTCCCTAAAGAAACTAGATTTGGGAAAAATTCATGATACATCTAAAATCATTCCTGGCAGCCCAGCATTTGAAGCAAATAAAATCTTAGCTATCATTTGGAAACAGCAGGGAGGCAATGAGTCTCATAGCT
Source organism: Indri indri (assembly GCA_004363605.1). Classification (NCBI taxonomy): domain Eukaryota; kingdom Metazoa; phylum Chordata; class Mammalia; order Primates; family Indriidae; genus Indri; species Indri indri. The sequence goes on from RJWJ010016619.1 coordinate 19,741, forward strand.
TGTCAACTCCTTTCTTCTCTCAGAGCTTCAAGGAGGGTAATTTGAGCATCTCTGCCTATAGAGATTGAACTGGCCATGGTGAGGTTTGGATATGTCCTTCTGTGTGTTTGGTGGGATTTAGATGACCTTCAAAGAGCTGCTTAGGAAGAATATTGTGGACATGGGATTTAAGATTCATTGAAACTAAGACAGATGGGAATAAGGATTCCAGTGAGATATTTACAAAAGTCCATTAAAATACCCTGAGGTTGCTGAAAATGGGAAAGTGAGCAGAAAGCCAAAAATTCTTAGCAGCTGCCTAACTTTGACAGTGCTACTTAGTGAAATATAAGATTAAGAATTGAAATTGGGATTCAATAATACAATTTTAAATGTAGAATAGTAGGTAACTTCAAATGACCCTATATTTAAGAATAAATAACATTCATTCAATCAGTCCCTACATTTTAAATAATGGCGATGGTATACATGTACTACATTTTATTAATCCACTCATGTATTGATGGACACTTGGGTTGTTTCCACATCTTTGCAATTGTGAATTGCACTGCTATAAACATTCAGGTGCAGGTGTCTTTTTCATAGAGTAACTTTTGTTCTTTTGGGTAGATGCCCAGTAATGGGGTTGCTGGATCAAATGGTAGCTCTATTTGTATCTCTTTAAGGTATCTCCATATTGCTTTCCACAGAGGTTGCACTAGTTTGCAGCCCCACCAGCAGTATATGAGTGTTCCAATCTCTCTGCATCCACTCCAACATTTATTGTTTTAGGACTTTCAGCTTTAAGAAACAATGGTGATATAGCACCTCTTGTATTCTCCTGGAAAGAGCTGGAACACATTCTACTAAGTGAAGTATCCCAAGAATGGAACAACAAGCACCACATGCACTCGCCATCAAATTAGTATTAACTGATCAACACATAAGTGCACATATAAGAATAACATTTATTGGATGTCGGGCCGGGGGGCGGAGGTAGGAGGTAGGAGGGGACGGGCATATGCATACACAAAGAGTGCAATATGCACCATCCGGGGGATGGACACGCTTGAAGCTTGGGCTTGGTGGGGGGCAAGGGCAACATATGTAACCTAAACATCTGTACCCCCACAATTTGCGAAAAAAAAATAATGGTGATGATAGTCTCTGTTGAAGGGAACTGCACATATGCTAGAAAGAATATAGTCCAACGAATAACATCAAGCTATAAAATCCCTAAAATATATTGCTTATTATTGTTTGCAATGGAGCAAGCTAAATGAATGGTAGAAAATATTTGGAAAGAAAGCACATCAAGCAACACTCTCCAAGCTACAAAATGAGAATTGCATTTTCAAGAGAAAAGTAATTATATGAGTGCTTTAAAATTTTTTATATCTGCATCAAATATCTCTTATCTTCAATATCTTCTAAATAGTAAGATTGTTTGAGAGAATACAAATAGATATAGGAACAGAGTAAACTTTTTTATTAAAATAATTTACAAGTGCCCATCAATACATGAGTGAATTAACAAAATGTGGTATATGTATACCATGGAGTACTACTCAGCCACAAAAAACAATGGGGAACTAGCACCTCTTATATTATCCTGGATGGAGCTGGAGCCCATTCTACTAAGTGAAGTATCACAAGAATGTAAAAACAAGCACCACATGTACTCTTCATCGAATTGGTACTAAATGATCAACACTTATGTGCACATATGGTAGTAACATTTATCGGGAGTTAGGCAGGTGGAAAGGGGGAAAGGGGGATGGGTATGTTCACACCAAATGGGTGTGGTGCACAGTATCTGGAGATGGACATGCTTGTAACTCTGACTTGGGTGAGGCAAAAGCAATATATGTAACCTAAACATTTGTACCCCTGTAATATTCTGAAATAAAAAAATAATATAATTTATAAGATAATATAATAATTATAACACAATATTTTCCTTTACGTATCTATTTAAAATATCAAATAGCTAAGTGCAAAAATGGCACTCAAGTATTTTTTAAATTTCAGAAGGTATTAGCCTACATGAAGTTTTAGGACTATGCCTCCTCATATTTAAGACAAAAATCCACCCTGTAAGCAAGGAATTATAATATTATGAACACCAACTAAAATTAAGTTGTAAAATAATTTTTAAAAACATAAAGGCAAAATATTACTAATGAATGCTGCATTATAACCAAATGCAGAATTTACAAAGGAAATATTAGTGGAAACTGTTGTTCATCTTTTGAACTGCTCAGTGGGATAAATGATGCAAAATGCATCGTATTATGGAAAGAGGAGAAAATTTTGAAGAGATTTTATGTTGTTACAATTCTTTGCAGTCAGTCCTAACCCCTGTTGAGAGGAAGGCATTTAGTATGGCTACCTGAAGAGATTAAATGTGATCAAGGTAGCTGGAAAAGGATTTAATTCACACCAAAGCAATCTAGAGGGTGAAAGAACAGCTGAACAATTGCTTTGGTGGAGGAACTGAAGACTTACTGCTGTATTGAAATTGGATTAAACTCTTAGAATTTGCCAGGATAAAGACACATTGGGTTCCTTCCAAACAAGAGGAGGCCACCCCAAGGAACAGAACTGTCATGTGGTTATCCTGGGTTGTGTAAACAGGGCCATCTGGGACAGGAAGGAAGCAGAACAGGAAAAAGTGCAGATTGAAGCTGGATGCATAAGGACGAGGGAGGTAGGGAACCACCACCAGGAAGGGAGCATCAAGGAAACTGCAGGGGAAACACTCAGAGCTTTGACAATCTTCAGAGAATCCACGGAGACACCTACGAGAGAAAAAAACAGATTTACTACCTGTTAGGTCCAGTGCACAAAGCCTACTCACAAGACTACCAAGAAAGAGCTTTCTATGTTTCTATTGTTGTCTTTCCCAAGTTCTGATACCCATAAAAGGCCTGAAGGCAAGGTTAGGGGTTAGGGAAATAAGCAGTGGGAAGGAGAACTGAACCAGCTGTATGCCTTTCCTTGCAGCAGAGGAGTGTCTGAAATATGTCCCAGCGGACGGAGGCATCTAAATCAAGTAAGGAGTCATCCTTGTTAATTAGTATGACCTTATTTTGATGAACGTGCTCTGAGCATTTGTTGAGCCCCGACAATACTGTACACAGGAACATCATTGTATGGATTTCACAGTGAAGTTGCAAAATCTGAAATAAACAAAGGATCTAAGTATTAAGCAATGAACATGATTAAAACTAAAATTACAACATTGAATTTAGATAGGAAAATTAATGGTCTGGTTCTTACAGCTTGGATTTTGTGACTTATATAATAAATAAACAAAAATCTTGAAACTGAAAAAAAAAACCTATCATAAAGTAGTATCAATTTATAAGGTAAAGATCAGGTCTTGTTTTTCAACTTCTTAAACATTTCTCCCAAGACTGTATTTCAGATTAGAATAACCAGAGCTAAAGCTGACCTTATTCATCATATTTAATCACTGAAATCCAGGTCTCCTGATTGGTTAAATTCCATTTATAGGGTTTTTATATCATTCTAAACAGCATGTCATATTAGTAGATTATTCTGCCATTTAGCAAATGAAATATCTTTATGTGATAGATTCAGAGCTCATTCATATTTTTTCATTCATTTAATCATTTGATGAGGAGTTATTCAATACTTAATAAGTGTTAAGGCCTATTCTAGGCATTGGGTTTAAAGCGGGGAATAAAATAGACAAAACATGTCCTTCATGAAGCTTAGAGTGTAGCAGGGGAAAGGGGAAGGGGACATTACAAATAAATTGTCTGGGAGCAAAGCAACAGAAGAAAAAGAAATCAGAGCAAGGGGATTGTGCCTGAAAGGAAATGCAATTTTAGATCTTTTGGTCTAGGAAACCCAAGGCAGGAACAAAGGTGAACTGTGGGAGAAAAAGCAAACAAAGTGAGTGTCTGCAGCAGAGAAAGAGGGGAGCAGAGCAGTAGAAAATCAGACCAGAGGATTTCAGAAGCAGAAGCCAGATCATGCACATCTGGGCGTCCTGACAAGGGCCGCAGTCTTATTCTTAGGTGAGGTGGGAAACCGGCGAGCAGCCCACGTCAAGGAGAAACGCACATTTCTGGGCTTATGCTGGCCACTGTGTGGAGAACGGACTGTTGTAGGAAGCCCGGGAGGATCGAGACCAGTGAGGACTCCGGTAGGAGATTTCAGGTGATGGGACCCGGACCCACCTAGTGGTGGGACAGGTGTTACGAAGTGGTTTGGACTGCGCATATTGCAAAGATCTGTATTCAGTGTTTGCTGACGGTTTGGATGTGGGAAGTGAGCAAAACAGAGAGGTCAAAAATGAAGCCAACATTTCCGGCTTGTTCATGAATATCAAGTCTACTGAGAAGAAAGCTGCGGGATAAGCAGGTTTGAGGAGAAAAAGCAAGAACATGTTTCTGGACTCACTATGTTTGTTTTGTTTATTGTATGTCCAAGAACATTTATGGGATATACATTTTTTCTCTTGCAGTTTTCTCCTCAAGAAACAGGAAGATTACTTGGATTAATAGCAATAGATGCTCATTTTATTAATAAGTAAATCAATTGCTGAAAAAGAATTATTCATTCCGAGTCTCATTCCAAGACTGAATGTAAATAGCTTTAAAAAGAAGTTTAAAAACATGGGATAAACTAGGCTATATAGCCATGTGCTGTGTCATTTAATAAATAGGCCTAGGCTACGGTTCCCGCATGCATTTGGGGGATGCTGTGTGTTTGTTTGTTCTTTAAAGCATTATACAGAGCATTTAAGTAATCCACAGTAGTACTCTTCAGTGGGACTCCGTAAAACTTAGTTCCCATGTGGAAGACACATTGAGAAGTAATTGGTGACACAGACACGGGCATGACGATAATTCCTGCTACTCTACAGGAGCCAAATCCTACAAGCAGTGTGACTGCGGAGGCTGGTGTTAAAAGCCCTGGGTGATGCTCCCATTCCCTGCCACTCAGACCTGCAATGGCTGTGTTGTTCTGAGTCCCCCAAGACGCAGATGCCAGGCAGGACCAAATGAGCAAGGCTGTATTAGGGGACATGCCTCTGAGAGAGAAAACAGGGCTGGGGGCTGGGGAATGCTGACCTAGTACAGCACAGTCCATCCAGAATCGAGAGGGAGGGAGGAAAGGTCGGTTACGTGCTGTCTGAGAAGTCTCCCGTCATAAAGTGCTTGAGCCCAAGTCGGCTGGCAGAGGAGCTCTCTGTCCCAGTATCTTTGCAGCACTCAGTCACTGGGTAGCCCCAGCCGATGGGAGCTGTGGCCTCAGTGCAAACGCAGTGCTGGAATCCAAAGCCCAGTCACTGTGATGCTTGATAACTTTTGTTCCCTGCAGCGGGAGATCTGTGCGGTACATATCCTGGCTGCTGCATGTGCTATCAGAGAAAATGGACAGTTAAGGATGGGTTCACTGTACGGCTCTGTGTAAAAGAGAATTAAAATGTGGATGTGAACGCATTATATTAAGAGAGGCTGTACTGAGCATATGCAAGAGGTACTGTCTATGGGTTATTCCTTGGCCATGTTCAAGGAAAAGGTAACTCCCACCGTCATTCATATTAGAGTTCATTGTTGAGAACTAATATGAGCAAAGTCAGAATTTCAAATAAGCCTACTCAGGGAGTGTTTAAAAATTACTTGTAATTTTTCTCATGATACCCAGAAACCCAGGCCAGGGATTGCTGTGCATTTGTGCATTTGTCCTTTAAAGCATACAGAGCCCTAATGAGGCCTCTATAATGTAAAATTATAATCATATATGATAATATTAATAAGCCAATGTTTAGTGTTTTATATTGCCAGATACACATTTAAGGAATTAACATGCTTAACTTGTTTATTATTATCATAAATATTTCACAAAAGAGTCTGTTGAGACACACAGAGTTTATGTAACTTCTCTGAGGTCACACAGTTAGTAAACAGGAAAGACGGTTTTTCAATCCAGGCATTCGGATTCCAAAAACAACAATCTTAACTAATACAGTATCTTGGTTGTCTTCAATTTTAGACCATTCCAAAATGGATAATAGAAACTGTTTACTTAGATTGTGTCCTTCAAATGAGTGTACATGTTGACTACAGCAAATAAAATGAATTAGTTTTCCAATATAAAAATCTAGGATGTCATAGCAAACCATCCGCAAAATATCCAACATCATATCTATAAGAATAGAATCACATATATCAGTAAATACAGTAAAGCCTAAAAGAAAAGAATCTTTTACGGAAACTACTTAATGTAAAGTCGGTTTGGGCACACAGTTTTGGCATAGCTTGGAAAATCGTTTATCAATAACAATGCAATCCACTGACTATGGTGACTGTTCATTGCAAGGCTTTCTGAAAATCTGAACCCTATTTTGTCAATCTGTAACAAAATGACAATATAAGCACTATACACATATAGGTTCTTGCATTCAGTATAATTACAACGCTTTTTATGCCAGACATGTCAGTTAACATTGATCTTTGCTCTGAAAGCATTGCTAAGTCTTAGAACGTCAGAGAAGGGTATATGTAAGGGTCACATAAAATGCAGTGCATAACAATTCATTAAGTAGCTTCTACTTTAATGGAAAAAAATGGTTAGGAATAAGGCCAATTCAAATCATCTTAGGAAAAATAATCATCCATTCACTGGTAATCTTGGAAAGGATGGAAAGGTAGAAAATTCATAAAATCAGGATTTGCCTGAATCTGTTCACTTACTGAAAAATTCTTCCAAATACACTATTTCTTTTGGTGGATCAAATGATACACATCTACGCAACAACTCAATCCAAATAATCACTAGCAATCATAGAGTCATGAAAATAAACCAAGTTTCAGGGCTCAAACTAGGTACATGTGGAGAAAAAGGTATTTAAGAAGGACTTCCCAAGGGGCAGACCACAGTGAATACAATATCTTCAACTAGAAACTCAGTTCTGACTGTGTAGATGTTACCGTCCCTAAAAGTCTTTTTTGCTTTTCAGTGCAATTGCCTTTGGGAGGAATAACAATTTCATCAATGAATATTATATAACTTTATTTTATTAAAGGTTTTTAAGACAATCACCTTTAAAGGTATTGAGAAAAATAAGTAAATGAAGATGTCTGAGCCGGGTAAGTTCAGGTGGAGGAGAAGGAGAGAGGTCTGCAAAGGGGGCAGAGGGCCTGTATGAGGAGGGCAGGATCTGCCCAGAGCCTGGGAAGGTGTGGAGATGAAAGTGAATAGACATGGTGATCAAGGGACATTCATATGCCTTACTAACTCACATTTTTTTTCTTTGAAAAATGCCTGACGTAGTTGTCTGATTTGACTAAAGATTACAACCAGAATAGAAAGGGCATCATTTTGCCCTCCTGCAAAATAAGTTCCCCCAGAATATAAGGTCCACGAGGAAAGCAGCCAGCTCTGTCTTGTTCACTGTGATGTCCCCTCTCCAGGTCATAGAAAATGTTCAATGAAAGTTTGTTGAATTAATACAGACACGCTTTTTTCTTCCTGCTCTAGGATGAAAAAGTCATAGTGACAATGGCTTCTGCAAAAAGCATATATGACAATACTCTGCATCAGTGCTAAATAAGTAGTAGAACATCATTTACAATATCTATGTAACTTCATCTCCACTTATAGATCTTAAAGGAGAAGAATATCTTCTGTCCACATGATGTTTAGACAACAGAAAAATACGTTCCTTTCCCATAGTCTATAACAGAAACAAAAACACTTTATATGAGTTTCTACTTTTGCCTAAAGGAATGCTTTGCTCTAAAATCATGGGGATTTGTGCTCCATTAGGAATTTTCAGGTTGGCGAACACATATAGTGAGTCAATTTTTCAGTAGCACCATCAGAATGATTTTTTTTCCAGATTATGCTGATCACATTGTCTCATTCTTAAAGGACCTTAGCTTTGCCAACCTATTTTATTCCTTCAACCTCTAATAGGCAGAAAAAAAACTATGCAAGTTTTTCAATAAATAATAGACCTTGCTTTCCAAACATCCACTTGCCAGTCTTTAAATTGCCTTTCTGCTGTCCTAGGTGCCCCACTGTGGTGTCTGGTTGAAATTCCAAGCTTTTCAGTAATCATCAACTTACAAAATACTGGGGCTGTCCACCATCATCCAATGTCCAACAACAAAAATACTTTAATCAACTCGGAAATATCTACTTTTGCATATAAAAACACAGTACACAAGAGAACTCAAATTATGTCTCATAGCAAACTTTCATGACACCCTCTTTTTTCTCTATCCAAATCTTTTTCATCTTACAACTGCCCCAAAAGTGTTTCATTGCCAGTCACCCTTCCTGCAATTCTATATGTAGTCCAAGTTTCTCTTTTTTTATTTGCATTTTTTCCTGTATATCCTTCTTCAAGTTCTTTATAATATACCCCAATTTATTTTCTCAATCTGGACCTGCCCTCTTTTCCTTATCCCCCTAATAAATACTACATCATAAAAAAATCCTGGATCCCAACTGGAAACACAATGAAGAGTTCAATGAAGAGGCTGCCCTTATTAATGGAAATTCACCCTGCCATTTGAAAAAGAGCAAGAGCTAACCTGTGCTGGGGTCTTCTGATAGTTGTGTGTGTGTGTATATGTGAGTACATGCATATATTAACTCATTTAATCATGACAACAAAGCTATAAGGAAGGTATTACTATCAGCAAACTCATCATCAAAATTGTAGAGATACAAAAACTAAACCAGAGCAGTTGAGTGGCTTGCCCAAATACGCAACTTGCAACTTGTAAAGGTGGACTTTGAATCTCAGTGGTCTGACCCCAGAAAGCAAATTCAAACCCCACTCTCTGCTGCCTCATAAGAGTATAACCCTGTGACTCTTACTCACTAAGGCATTCCCAGCTTCTGACACACAGAAAATACTCAGTGCAGATTTGTTGAATGAAGGCAGCATACATACTCTCCCATTGTTTCTGTAGGATGAAAAGGATCACAAAAATGGAAATCCTCTTAAAAAGGATAATTATTAGCTTCTGAAAATATTCCACATCAAGCTTAAATAATTTCAGGGAAACTAATGGAGCCAATATAAGGAGAAAAAGGAGAAAGATTATAGTAATGCTAGGAATGTGCTACATATAAATATCTTTGTTTTTGTTGTATTTTTGTTAGATGTTCTTTTTTATTATTTGTTTCATTTATTATTTTTCCTTAGGTTTATTAAGGAAGAATTGCAAAATAAAAATTGTATATATTTATGGTTTATAATGTTATGTTTTGATGAATGTATACTTTGTGAAATGATTAAATCAATGTAATTACCATTTCCATCACATTACATACATATAATTCTCTTGTGGTGAGAAAGTTTAAGGTCTACTCTGTCAGCAATTTTGAAGTATACAATACATTAATATTAACTAGCATCACCATGCTGTGCAATAGATATCTGGGATTGGTTAATCCATTCTAACTGGGACTCTGTGCCCTTTGACCTACATCTTCCCATTTCCCCCACCCCATACCCCCTGGAACTCTCCATTCTACTCCTCCTTCTTTGTGCTCAGCTGTATTAGATTCAACATATAAGGGATATCAGGCAGTATTTACTTGTCTGTACTAAGCTTATTTTACTTGATATAATGTCCTCTAGGTTAATCCACATTGTCACATATGGCAGGACTTCCTATTTATGGCTATATAATTATCCCACTGTGCTTTTAGGGTTATATCCAAATAATCATAGCTCAGACCAATGTCAATAAGCTTTTCTCCTATGTTCATGTTTTCTTCTAGTAGTTTTATAGTTACATTCTTATATTTGAGTCATTATTCCATTGAGTTAATTTTTTATACGTGGAATAAAATGAGAGCCCAATTTCGTTCCTCTGCATGTCAATATCCAGTTTTCCCAATACCTTATTGAAGAGTTTGTTCTTTCCCCATTGTGTGTAACTTTTGGTACCTTTGTCAAAGATCAATTGACCATAAATGCATGGATTTATTTCTGGGCTCTCTCTTCTGTTTCTTTTGTGTGTGTGTGTGTGTGTGTGTGTGTGTGTGTGTGTGTGTGTGTGAGATTTACATATATCTATATATATGTAGGTTTTTTAATGTATTTTTAAATGCCAGTATCATGCTGTGTGATTACTACAGTTTTGTAGCATATTTTGAATTCAGGTAATGTGATGCCTCCAGCTTTATTCTTCTTGCTCAAGATCACTTGGCTATTTGGGGTCTTTTGTGGTTTCATACAAATTTTAGGATTTTTTTTTTATTTCTATGAAAAGTACCATTGGGATTTTGATAGGGATATCATTTAATCTGTAGATTGCTTTGGATCATATAGACTTTCTAACAACATTAATTCTTCCAATCTGTGAGCACAGAGTATCTTTCCATTTATTTGTGTCTTCTCAATTTCTTTCACCAATGTTTTACAGTTTTCAGTGTATACATCTTTCACCTAATTGGTTCAATTTGTCCCTAAGAATATTTTTTGATGCAATTGTAAATGGAATTTTTAAAAATTTCTTTTCTGGGTAGTTCATTGTTAGTGTGTGCTATTGGAAACTAACATACATATCATTTAGAATATAATATTGCTCTTTTTCCCTTACTTTGAAACACTAGGTATTGATTCTTTGGTTCCCAGGCCAAGTGTGAGTCATAGAGACTCGATTAAATGTACTGAATTGAACTATTTCTTTAGGAAGACAGCAAAGAAAATTCACACCTGTTGGCAGTCTTATTATACCTTGTTTACTTACATTATTAACCACTCTGTTTACACTAGAGCCTTCCTAGGAGCTCACCCTATGTTGACTCAACCAAAAGGAATAGTTGGACAGTTCATTCCAATTTCCACTTTGGGAGTAGGCAATGAGAAGTTGATTGAATAGATAGTGCTTGTAATTGCTGATTTGACAAATGAAAAAAAATGTCCATGAAGACAATGTATTTGATAAAATCTTTAATAAAAACAATGTGTGAAATAGTATTATGAAGCCTTCTTTAAAATGAATTGTGCATTTCATTTTAAAATACAAGTAATGATACCAAAAATAAATAAATAAAGAAAATCCATAAAAAAGGCTATTTAAATAGGGAAGATTTTTTCCAGCTAATGCATATGAAATTTTGCCTCATAAATTGTATTACCCAGCTGTAGCTTCTTGGAAAACAGTAGCTAGAGAACATTTTGATAAAAACAAACTGCCAACATGGACAGCAAGGTGCTACCCAACAGCAACAACAACAAGAAGCACATTTCAAAAGCAGATGATAATTATTCTTTTCCTTACATGCCTAGCAGTAGACTTTTTAAGTGGGAACCAAATTAATCTTTATTAATCCTTGTCATTGTGATTGCATAATGTCTGGATTTGAATGTCTGATGTGCAACACTCTCTTCCCTCTTCCTCTGGCAATCAGAAGTGTGAAAATAAACCTTACACTTGAATAAGAAAACAACTCTGAGTTTGTAAAAAAAAAAAAATAGGTATAATCATTTGAACCAAAATGAAAAAAAAAATTACAGGAGAAAAAATATACACTATGTCAGAGTTGCAGACATGCTATTTTATGTTAATATATGCACTGCTATATGTCATGGCTGTGAAAACAGGCAGTGAAACAAGAAGGCAGGTGGCCAAATATGTACAGAGAATTAAACAAAAAAATATATTCATGTGTATTTTTTAGAATCTCTCTGTAGAGCTTAATTAATACCTTTAAAATTACTTCCTGGAATGATCCGTATATCATCCCAATTGAAATTGCCATTATTTGTTAATTAGCATGGAAGGTCAAGTTTCGTAATAAATTGATAAATGCAAACACAAACACCCATGACTTGTGAAGCAACCTGCCAACGGGGACTAGCTCCTGCCATGTTCAGTGTTTTCATTTGCTTATGTGGTTAGTCTGGATCATGTCTGTGAATGTATTCTCTGCCTGTAAAAGGCACACACACAGCATCAATATTTAGTGCATTTTATGCTGCCAAAGTAGGCCAAACGCCACAGTGTTTTACTTATTCTTCCCTAAAATTTTGTTCTAATATGATCTCAGAATTCCAAACCTTATGATATGTTAGTCCACACCCAGGGTCTGGCTGGCTGGCCCTGTTGCATTCTGATGTAGCTCCCAAGTGTAGGCTGTTAAAAGGCACCAGGAACATTCCTAAGATCATCTTTAAGAATTGTGGGTCTGAAAAATTCCTTATTATTTTTTCTAAATGATGTCTTATTATTTTCTGATTTCTACATTGTTCTTAACATTGAAAAAATAGTGTCAATACTTTTTTTTAGGTTAGAAATTATGTCTTTCTGCTATAAGTAGTAACTTATTTTTTCATATTATTAATATTTGCTTAAATTCCCTAATTTAACATTACATAGTTCCCTTTCCTTCTCGTGTTCTGGGTTTGACCAGACCATCTTTATCTGTCCATATTCCTCACAATTCTTAGAACTAATGTCTTAATAATTGTTTACTTGCTATCGTCTGAACCTTCAGATATACTGATATTTCCTTCTCGATATACCACCGTTATCAACAAAAATTCTGAAAAATGTCCCTCAGTACACATTTTTGTTTTGTTTTGTTCCCATGCGTTTATGTATCTCTATCAGTACAGTTAATATAAGAAAGAAAATTATTGTTACATGAAGACAACATAGGCACTGGCTTGCATTTTCTAAGAGTGTGGTATAATCTAAGTAAGTTAGGAAATGAAACTGAATTGCACTATCTTACCCTTGAGGGACCACTGGAGGAGGGAGAAAGTGTATGATAGACTTTCAAAGTACCTGCCTGGTTTCTGCTCTTCTGGAAGCTGAGACTTACATTTGGTGAGGCCCTGGCTTCATCAGCACATCCATGAATCTTTAGGCATGTTTTCAGAGACCTACCACTCAATGGAGAACAAGAACACTGACCTCATCTACTGTCATGTTAAGTATTGTGTTTCCGAGACAAACCTGAGAGTGACACTCAAGTGTTTAGGGATTAGAGGAGGTAGGAGGAAGAAGAGATCTCGGTGGGTTGACCTTTACAAGAATGAAGGCCACAGACAAATATGGGTGTGAGAACTTTCTAGAAGTGAATGACTAAATGTAAATATGTAATATTGGTATCTACCTTGTTGTGCTCTTTGCCTATTATTTTGGGTTTCGCTGAAACCAGCCAGAGGCAAAGACTTGAGGAGGGTAGTTTACTTAGGAAATAATCTCAGGGAATAAGAAAGAAGGAGAATCCCAAGAAACTGAACTATCCCTCTGAATTGTTGGATTAATGCTGTCTCCTATTGGTTGAGGGTGTCTACCATGGGCTTGCATTCCCTTGCACTTCCAGACAGTGCCTGCGTGCACACTGAGCGAGCCCAGATAAACGCTTTCCATCATTCATGTACTTCAGTATAATCTTTTCCATCTATAAGTACATATTTTGGGGCATGGGCATGGTTCTGTACTGTTTTGGAAATTTTCGGGGGGAGGGGGAATCAAGAAATAGGGACAGCATTCTAAGTCTATGTCAGATTGCAGCAATAAGAATTGCTGTGGCATGTGAAGTGAAATGGAAGTTTTTGGGCCAGCCATGAAGTTGGACCCCAAAGTGACTAGAATAACAGATGTTTCTAAGGACCTGTGGAAATTTGCGGTAGGATGTTGAAAATTTCTTAGGATAAAGGATAGGCAAATATGTGTAACAGTATGTAGGCAAAATGCAAAAATACATATTTGTCTCACTAAAATACAATATATGGGGATTATTGTTTTCCAAATAAATATTTTTAAAATTCCCTTGATATCAACTGTAGTTATTTTGTATTTTTAAATAAAACTTGCTTTAGCTAACAATCCCTTATCTTTGGAGGATCTGTGTTCTTCTCTCTTTCTCTAAACAGCAAATAATCAAAATATAACATAATATAATGCAATATGATATAATAATATAATGCTATAATATAATGATACTCTGAGGGAACTTAACACATAGAAGGAAATGAAGTTATGAACGCCAAACTTGGAGAGATGTTTTGAGTAGAGTGGTCTTTAATGTCGCTGTGAAGAGGTAACATTTGAGCAAACATCCACATGGTAAGGAACCAACTAAGGTTTGAGGAAATGTTGTGCTGAGGGAGAATTTTCTAAAGATCGAGGGAACATAAAATGAGGTGGAAGGTGGAGGACAGGGAGGGGTTAAGAAGTGGGCTTCTGGTTTTCATTTGTGTTTTAAGATGAGCCATGATAAAGCGTATTTACATGCTGATAGGGGACAGGTGGGCTTGTGTCCGTGAGAACCTGTGCACCCTGAGTGAATCAGATTATTATGTAGGTCCTAAGGCACAATATCCCCAGAAAAACAGAAACAGAGGTGTCAGTAGCCTGGAGTCCTGACACGAAGAACATATGGTTCTACTAAGGGGAGCTGAACAATGACTCTGCCTCAGTAAAAGTTAAAACTGTCACAAGTCATAGAAGTCAGCAGTGGTGGGGTTCTCAGGTTCAGCCACCACCAGGA
>RJWJ010016620.1:0-34253 GCA_004363605.1 Indri indri
AGCGTTTTTTCTTCTCTGAATGGAAAGCTCCCTCATATTTCACCCTACTCCACCCTTCTGCAGAGCCCTCCTTGGTGCCCGGGTCTACCTCAGCCCCAGACAAAGCCTGGTTGCTCTGTTATACTGAGTCCCAAGCAGCTGTCCAGAAAATAACACATCTGTTTGTAATTACACTTTCATTAGTATGATAATGTGATTAATGCCTGGCTCCTGCACTTGTCTGAACCTTCATGAGATCGAGAATCATGCCTGTTTAGTTTTTTTGTATTTTTTTCATCCACAAATGTGTTTTAGGAACTAGCACAGGGCCTAAGACTTACTAGGAAGGCAACAAATGTTTGTTTATGAATGAATGAATGAATGAATGAATGGGAGAATAGATGAGCAGGTGAATGAATATATTTACATACAATTCTCTTCCAACCCCAGGGGTCATACTAGTGAAATTAATTAGCATTGATAGAATATTGCTATAAATCTAATAAAAAAAACAATAAGATTATGTGTACACTGAACTGATATGCTATCTGAAATAGAGAATTGAGTCATTAACTCAGAGTAAAACTGCACTTGGATTGATCGCATCTCCCAATAAGCTTCTTGACTTTGTTTTTAAATGAAGGCATAGCTCACACTTCAAGTCTATTATTAATTGTCAGTCTATCGCTAATCACTAAACATGAGCTGATGGGATCTAATAGGTGCTACTCTCTTGGAATCCTCTATGAAATAGCAAACTGTTTTCTCTAGAAACGGTAACAGATGTCATATAAAACATAGCCCTCACCTTTTGTGATTCTGTGGGAAACCGGTTCTAACAACGGTGTTAGCTGAGACAAGACTGGCTCATGTTAAATTCAAACTCATGCAATATCCATGCTATAGCAGGGGTTCATTTTATTTTATGACTTAAATAAAAACATTTTTAAAATCACATATCCTGTGATAACAAGATTCAAGAAATAGCCTAGGGTTATTGGAACACATGGAATTCAAGCTTGAAGAGAATTTAGTCGGTTTAAAATTATTTGAAGACCATATGAAAGTAAGGAATCTCCTTCCAGCTTCAGTTTAATACCTACTATCACTATGGGGATACAAGTAGCTAGTGAAAAATCTTTCTGCTTTATGATTCATATTCCCACATAGAATGTTTCCTAAACTCTATGTTCACTGAATGAAAGACTATGACTAAAGTATATTTAGTTATTCATTAGTCCATGTGTAAAAAAAATCACAAAGAATTCTCAAGGTTATGACAAATTAAAGCTGTATGCATTATAACTCCTTTTACAATGAGGAAATAAATCTACTAGTATAATATACATAATTACTTTTGCATCCTGAAAATTATTACAGTGGTATGTCTAGTCACTATGTATATACTACCAGTTATTCTGTATACTTAATTTTGAATATTTTTTAATGAAAATAATTTAAAATGAATGCTAAAATCAAAGAAGTAATTGGTGAACAGTATTTTCATGGTGAAAATTCATTGGAAGTTCCAATTTATTCAACGACTGGAGGAAATTTTATAATCATAAATAAATACTCTAAGTGATGCTATCATGTTCCACTGTATTTTCAGATCCTATGGATTTAAAAAATATTACAGTGATTTTAAGGTGAATTTTTACATGCGGATCTCCATTTTGCTGATTGACAGTGATTTTAAGGTGAATTTTTACGTGTGGATCTCCATTTTGCTGATTGCTAAAATAACAAAAAGATTTCCAAATTTAAATAATATATAAGCAGAAAAGAGTAGATCTAATAGTATAGCATAATAAATATAAACTTCATGTGACGTGTTAAGTAACTCACTTGAAAACCTCATTTCTTTTGAATTTTAACATTAAGGAGAACTCTCTGTGTGATAGTAGTCATGCTCAATCACCAATAAATTCTGTTTGTCACAGGAGGACATGAGGGAAGTCAGAAATCTTGGTATTACTTCTGGTTCCATCGGTAAAATTCCTCTTAAAATGTTGGTGTTTACAGTGTCACATGGAGAGATGCCATTCTCAGGCTTACTCATTCTCTGATGTTGAGCTTCAGGCATTGGCACTTTTGCTGGGTGGACACTATCAACATAGAGGCACTCGGACATATTCCATAGGCATTTTCCCTTTTTAACAGTGTCACCATAGCTTTGCAGAGAGAACCTCCTGGTCTAGTTTCTAGAATTATTCCCAACAATCATTTTGATAATTGTTTTTCTGGAATAAAAATAAAAAAAACTATCTGCTCTCTAAAATGCAGTTTTAAATGGTGTTTAAAAATAATTGACTATATCACATCAATGAGCTCATTTGTGAGCACAAAGGTTTTACAAGGAAAGTTTCTTTTTGTCCTTACAGCAACCTGTTAGTGCAGAACGTTATGCATAGATTAAAGGATACGGATATTTCTATACTTGCAAAGGAGATGATACACAGAATATCCTAATTTTAGTGTTGTTTCCAAATGGGCTCAGGAGTAGATTTTATTTAAACAATATTCAGGCTAAATTCAAATATTCTTCTGTGCTTACAGCAAGTGAGGACTCATATATCCTTGCCTCAAGTATGAAGTTGATTAAATAAGTAGACCCCTCCCCGACCTAGTAAGTAAAATAGCTTCACGAGGGGGAAGAGAAACCACAAGAATATTTAACGTAAAGAAAAACTTCATTATGCCAGTCTAAATCGTACCAACTTTTAAAAGACATTGGGGAGAGAGGGATGAAATACATTTTAGTTTTTATATAGGCTAAACTAATTTCGAATTTGTTGTTATCAAAATTATTGTGTAAAGAAGATGTAGCTTTTAAGAAAACAAGTTAAAACTAAAGAGGCAGTATATGTAGTGGTTAAACACACAGACTCTGGGGTTAGACTGCCTGGATCTGAACCCTGACTGTGCCATTTAATAGCTGGGCGATCTTGGGCATGTTACTTAACCTCTCTGTGTTGTTTCCTCATCTACAAAAGGGAGATAATAAGAATGGTTATCTCATAGGGGTATTATGAAAATTAAATGAGCTAAAACATGAAATATGCTTCAAACAACAGTACTGACATATAGCAAGTTCTATCTATTTATTACTACGAAGGACTACCCGATTACAGAGGTGGCCCCCTGTGATATAGTGAGAAAACAGCAAGAAAATATTATTGTGAGTGCTCTTTCTCCATTGGCTGATTTGTCCTCAGTTTCACAAATCAAGATTTTAAAAGGTGGGAAATAAAGAATTACAACACAGTAGGAGAAAGATCATAAAACGTCTAGTGCCTGGATGGTAGTTAAAACTGCTGACTGTAAATTTAGAGAGATATGTTTAAATCCTGCTCTACTACTTACTAGCTGTGTTACCTTGGATAGGTTACATAGCCTCTCTGTGTCTCAGTTTCCAATCTGCAAATTAAAGATAACAATAGTACCTAACTCATAAGGTTGTTGTGAGGATCAAACGAAATAATACATATAAAGCATTTAGGACATAGTAGGGGCACAATAAATGTTACCTTTTTTCATTAGGTCACACTGTAGCTCATTAAGGAAACGTGCCCTTTAATACGTATCTATAACATCAGTTTAAAAAAGTGGAGGGAACCAAGTAATATACTTGGTAAAATATTATGCGGTACCTATAAAATTACAACCACATTTTATATCACTCTCATTATATTCTTGCAAATAAGCAAGTATGTATAGGTGTTTTTCATACAATAGTCCCCAAATGATTTAAAAGTGAAAGAGAAAGGGAAAATCAGTGATGTCATGCAACAGTTCAAGACACAAATACTTAATTTCAGTTTGGACTGAATTCTTAGCCTCCCCATTTTTCTCTAAAAGCAGAGGATCGAATAAAAATAATACATTCCATATGGTTTCTTCAGTTTAACCCATCCCTTCTGGCTGAAGTTGAGAGGTCCCCTTGGCCTGCCCACAGCTGTTTGGGTCTGCATGGCAAATTGAATCGGGCAGGCCATGTAATCTATGAGAGACACCCAAGGCCTACCCGAGTAGCTTGGTGAAACAAGACAATGTTCATACAAGTTTTTTAAATGCAAAACTTCCTGACATTTCAGGGAATTTCTGAAAGCAGTTCTTCAATCAACAGTTCTCATTTACGTGTGCAATGGGTTCTTAGAAAACTACTAATTGTCTCTGAAAATTGATTTTACTTTCTTAGTAGATACCAAGAAAATATTTCTGCACGTAATTTTTAATCTCCTGTGCTTGTGTTGATCCAGCCTTAACACTGAGTCCATTATCATAAGAAAATTGACTCATTCTTGAAACCAAGCTTTTGTACAGTTTTGTTAATGTTTCCAAAAGCAGGACAGCATGTAGAAAGATTAAAAAACAAAGTAAAGCTTAATTTTGTCACGTGATATCATTAACATTAGCTTTCATACAATGATTCCACCCTACTTGAGAACCATGAGTAAGTCTCAAAGATATTAGCTATTATTAATAAATACATATTTTAAAGTCAATAACTTAAAGCACTAGAGCTGCTCCACAGTAGAAGTTGCTAACGTAAAATTGAATTATTTCTCAATTAAATTCTACACACAGATGTGTATCAATCAGAGCCAAATTCAACTAGAAATACAGAGGTTCTAACATTTCTATATGATCGAACTTCTATCTTTTTCAGAACACACTCAGTCACACAGCTTTACCTATTTATTTTCTGCATATGACTCCAGAGTTTAGTACTTCAGCCCTCAGCTCATGACCCTGACCCCTTTCTCTGTCTGTCTAGTGGACATTTTCATCATCCCAAACTTATCATATCTAAAACTAGCTCCCCCGTGTAACTTCTTCTCTTCTAATGAATACTCTTACAAGTTTTCTAATCACTTAAGCCCAAATTCTCCATATTTGATTTCTTTCCTCACATCCCACATGTACTGAGGTCCTCCAAATGCTTTGTTTGGATTGGTGGCCCCCAATGGACCACACTTCCAGTCTTCATATCTCCCACACAGACTAGCTTTGGCCAGTGGGACATGAGCAAGTGTAACACAGTACAGTCTTGATAAGTACTTGCATATTGTGGCTTATGCTCTTGAAATGCTCTCTCTTGGAGCCTTGAGCTGCCATGCAAAGAGGTTCAGCTACTCTATTGAGGAGACTTTGTGGAGAGAGAGAGAGGCTCAGCCAGATACCACCTGTTCCAGCCATTTAGAGGAGGTGACAGACACATGAGTGAAGAAGCTGTCCTGGACATTCCAACACGAGCAGACAACAGGTGAAGCAGAAGAGAGCTGAGCCCAACCCAGATGGTACAAATAAGACAAATAATAAGTCGTTATTGTTTTAAGTCACCACATTTTGAGGTGGTTATTCTGCAGCAATAGATACCAGAAATGTTTTTTATGAAACCATCCTGAAAATGTCAGTTCCACAGGGATCTCCATCCCCTTTCAATGCTTATTGCACCTTTTGTGTACTATTTTTTTACTTCTTCATTACATAAAGTATCATCCAAACCATGGGACTTTTTTTATATGTTTATGTTTTCTTCTCCAGCATGACTATAAATGTCTTACTTTCTGAATCTAGAACATCACGAACCCAAGAATTATTTGTTGAAAAAAGTGAAAAAGAGAGGAAGAAGGGAGGGAAGAAAGGAGGTAAACTAAGGAAGGAAGGAAAGAAATGAGTCAAGTTAAACTGAACAAAATGAACGTAAGGCCAAGGGCACAGGTAGGAGGAACTGTACTGACATTTTTGGTGCACTGGGAAAAGACAAAAGAAACATTCTGCATAGATAACTTTGAATATGAAATATAGGTCAAGGTAAATGCTTAGAACATTTTCTATTTTGCCTATAAGATGATGGGCAATAAAACAGAAATAACCGTCTTATAGAAATCTTGTTATTATGTGCTGACATCACTTCTTTTTCAACACATGCTTTTATAAGTGAAGAAAATGCCATCAATGTAAGCACTATCAATATATTTCCATATATATTTCACATACAGATTGGATTAAAGGAGACTGAGTTTGTGTTGAAGAGAAGTTACCAACAAAGTCTCACATTAAGGATATGGTTAGTGATTATAATTGATGACAGTTTTAGCACTGTAGTAATGAGAACAAGGTAGGTTTTTACCATTTCCTACTCCTATCCTTATCACTAAAATAGATCCAGGGTGTGCCATTTTCTCTTCTTATTAGTCTTTGTCATGCAAATATGGCATCAGAATGCTAATGCCTGAAAGAACCTGAGGAAAATAAAGTTTTGTAGCTTCCAGTCTCCAGTGTGCAGTAGGGTTGCTATCTAAAAAAAAAAAAATTCAAATACTTCTTCAGAAATTTTAGTGAAAATTCTCTCACATGCAAGATTTTTTAAAATCTCCCTTTAGAACTAGTGTTTTATTTATAAAAAATTAAATGATAAATATTAAAATATTACAAATTTTCAATACATACTCTTAAATTTCTCCTTTTGTTTTTCAAGAAAGCTTCTTTAATTGTAGTGCAAGTCACATAAACCTCACTTGAAATGCTATCATATGCCTTAGATTATACTAAACACAAAGAGAAAGTGGTTCATATTTATAACATATTTATATTAGAGTAAAAAGAATTTCAACGAAGTCAGCTTGTGTAAGAAACCATCTTGATCACTCAAATTAGGCTGAAGTAGAGTAGAAGATGTAAGTTCCTTTTATTCCCATGTGACTCCTTTATTTATCTGCCAAGTTCATGAAGACTTTACAACTTATCTATTGGAGCAGCATTTTAAAAAATTCAATACCATATAGAGGCCTCTTAGGGCAGTGCCAAGAAGACTTGATTTGAAGTGAGAAGACTTGAATCCAAGCAGATTTTCCACTCACTCGCCCTATGGTCGTGGGAAAGTCAATTAACTTCTCTGAGCCTCAGTTTCCTCATCTACAAAATGGGCACAATAATTGATTATGAGAATGTGAGTGTTAGTATAGATAATGTGAGAAAATACTTTGTGAACTCTATGGCATTGGTTCTCAAAGGGTGGTTCTTGGACCAGCAGTACCAGCATCCTTTGGGAATTTGTTTGAAATGAAAATTTTGGGGACTCTCCCCAGAGCTATAGATACAGAAACACTGAGGTAGGGGATCAGCATCCTGCATTTTAACAAGTCCCCCAGGTGACTCTGATGGGTGCTGAAATTTGAGAAGCATTGCTCTGAAACATTGCCACCTACTGGCTTAGGCAAGGGCGTTAATGATCTAACTTGGTGCTTCAGTTTCCTCATCTGTAGATGTAGGATTGAATTGTGCCTACATCATAGAATTGATGTGAAAATTAAATGAGTTAATAACTATAAGGTGCTGAGAACAGTGCCATGCAAACAACAAACATAATATAAGATTTAGTAGTTATTCTATAATCCAAGCACTATTCTAGGCCCTGGGAATACTAAAGTGAACAAGATAGACATGGTCCCTGGTCTCACTGACAAGATAGATGACATGAGTAAACAAATAAAGAAGCAATATAATTTCAAAAAGTGATAATAAATGCTATAGATTTTGTGGTAATAAAGACTGAATGGTGGGTCCTAGGAGCAGTGGGAGAACTTTGGCCAACCAGCAGCTCTGCCCCACCTACACGGACCCAGGGCCACTGAGACAAACCCCCACCTGCATGACTGGGCATCAGCAATCTCCACGCTGGTGGAACAACCCCCCCATTTGGGTGCCTCTGCCCCTGAAATCCCCAGAGCCAGCTCTGAAACTCTCCCTATGCTCGAGTCTGAGGCCCTGCCACTGTAGCTCCTGGGTGACCGCTGGGCCTGCAATTCCACCCCCAAGACTTCAGAGTTGTGACTGGTCCCCAACACCACACAACTGAGTCTCCACCACTACCATGGGCCCGGCAGAACCTCCCTGAGGTCCAAAACTTCACTCAGGATCCCCTAGCCCCAAGCACCTGTCACTCCTGGACTTGGTGAGAGAGAGTGCCCAGCAAAGGAGAGCAGGTGCCCTGGAATCCTATCAACCCAGAGCTGAGAAAAGATGAGCCAGATGAGAAGAATCAGCAAAAGAACACTGGCAACATGAAAAAACAAAATAGTTCAATGCCCAAAAGGGAACACAATGGAGCTAGAGTAGTGGACTCCACCCACAAGGAAACTGCTGAAATGACAGAAATGGAATTCAGAATATGAATGGCTAATAGGATGAATGGAATTGAAGAGAAAGATAAAAACCAACAAAAAGAAGCCAAAAAAATATTTCAGGAAATCAATGAAAAAAATGAAAAAGTCACCATAGAGCAAGACAACACAAGGAAGGAAATAATAGAACTTAAAGAAATGAAAGAGTCATTTAGGGAATTTCAAAACACAGTAGAAAGCTTCAACAACAGGCTAAACCAAGGAGAAGAAAGAATCTCAGAGCTTGAAGACAAGACTCTCAAGATAACCCAGTCATCTAAAGGGACAAAGAGGAGTATAAAAAAGTCCAAGTAATCACCGAGGGAGACATGGGACTATGTGAAGTGAACTAACATTCAAATTATAGGTATCCGTAAGAGAGAAGAAGAAAGGGTTAAAAGCAAGGAAAACCTATTTGAGGAAATTACTGAAAAAAACATACCGGGTATTGCCAGAATTTCAGAAATACATATACAAGATGGATGTTGAACACCAGGAAGATTCACAGCAAATAGGTCATCTCCAAGACACACAGTAATCAACCTGGCTAAAGTCAAAATAAAGGAGAAAATTCTGCAAGCAGCAAGATGAAAGCATCAAATAACCTACAAAGGAAAACCCATCAGGTTAACAGCAGACTTCTCAGCAGAAACCTTACAAGCCAGAAGGGATTGGGGCCCCATCTTCAATTGGCTTAAACAGAACAACTGCCAGCCTAGAATTTGGTATCCTGCAAAACCAAGTTTCACAATCAATGTAGAAATTAAGTCTTGTTCAGACAAGCAAACACTGAGGGAATTTGCCATGACCATACCTGCTCTGCATGAAATACTCAGAACAGCACTATACACAAACCAGCACAACAGATATCCACCAGTGTAAATTCACCTAAAAAAGTCACAACTCCTATAAACCAATAGAATAAGAGATAAAACAAAGCAATAAGGGACTACCCAACAGGATGAACAGACTAACATCCTACATATTACTGCTATCAATTAATGTGAACAGACTGAACGCTCCTCTCAAAAGACGTAGGCTGGCTGAATGGATGAAAGTACAAAACCCAAGTATCTGCTCTCTACAGGAAATGCTTCTAAACCATAAGGACACACACAGACTCAACATGAAAGGATGGAAAAAAATATTCCATGCAAATGGAAACCAAAAGAGAGCAGATGTAGCCATCCTCATATCAGATAAAATTGACTTTAAGCCAACAAAGGTAAAGAAAGACAAAGAGGGTCATTATATAATGGTAAAGGGAGCTATCCAATAAGAAGACATAATAATCTTAAACATATATTTGCCCAAGAAAGGATCTCCCAGATACATAAAGCAAATCTTACTAGAGCTAAGCAAAGAAATAAACGGCACCATCATAATTGCCAGAGACCTTAACACCCCACTGTCAGAGCTCGACGAATCATCAAAGTAGAAAATAAATAAAGAAATAATGGACTTAAACCAAACTCTGAATCAAATGGACCTAACAAATATTTATAGAACATTCTACCCAAAAACTACATAATACACATTCTTCTCAGCAGCACATGGGACATTCTCCAAGATTGATCATATCTTAGGCCATAAAACAGGTCTCAACAAATTCAAAAAAATCAAAATTATAGCAGGTACCTTCTCAGACCACAGCAGAATAAAACTAGAAATCAATCACAAGAGAAACACTCAAACCTACACAAAGTCATGGCAATTAACAACTAATTGCTGCTGAAAGGCTATTGGGTCAAGAATGAAATTAAGATGGAAATCAAAAAATTCTTTGAGCTAAACAACAAAGGGGACACAAGTTATCAAAATCTATCGGACACAGCAAAAGTATTCCTCAGGGGAAAATTCATAGTCTTAAATGCCTACCTCAAAAAGACAGATCACAAATTAGCAACCTAATGTCACACCTCAAGGAACTAGAAAAGAAAGAACAAACCAAACACAAAGCCAGAAGAAGAAAAGAAATAACAAAGGTCAGAGCAGAACTAAATGAATTGGAAAACAAAAAAACAATACAAAGGATTAATGAAAGAAAAAGTTGGTTCTTTGGAAAGATACAACTTACAGAACTCTTACTAGATAACAAAGAAAAGAAGAGAAAGGACCCAAATAAGCTGAATCAGAAATGAAAAAGGTGATATTACAACTGATACCATAGAAATGCAAAACATCATCCATGAATACTACGTAAATATCTACACTCATATACTAGTGAACATAGAGGAAATGGACAAGTTCCTGGAAACACACAACCTCCCAAGGCTCAATCAGGAAGAAACAGAACCCCCGAACAGACCAATAATGAATAGTGGGATCAAATCAGTAATAAAAAACCTCCCCCCACAAAAAAAGCCCTGGACCAGATAGATTCACAGCCAAATTATATCAAACCTATAAAAAAGACCTGCTACCGTTAATACAGAAATTATTCCATAATATTGAGAAGGAGGAAACCCTCCCAAACTCATTCTAAAAAGCCAGTATCACCTTGATACCAAAGCCACGAAAGAACACAACAAAAAAAGAAAATTACAGACCAATATCCCTTACGCATATAGATGCAAAAATCCTCAATAAAATACTAGCAAACAGAATTCAACAGCACATCAAAAAAATAACCCATCAGGATCAAATGGGCTTGATCCCAGGGATACAAGGATGGTTCAACATATGTAAGTCAATAAATGTGATTCACCACATAAACAAAAGCAAAAACAAACACTATATGATCTTCTCAATAGATGCAGAAAAAGCATTCCACAAAATTCAGCACCCTTTTATGATAAAAACCCTCAAATGAACTGGGCATAGAAGGATAATATCTCAGAATAATAAATGCCATTTATGACAAACCTGCAGCCAACGTTATACTGAATGGGGAAAAGTTGAAAGCATTCCCCCTAACAACTGGAACAAGACAAGAATGTCAACTGTTACCACTTCTATTCAACATAGTGCCAAAAATCCTAGCCAGGGCAATCAGGCAAGAGAAGAATATTAAGTGTATCCGTATCAGGAAAGAGGAGGTCAAACTATCACTCTTCACTGATTATATGATGCTGCATCTGCAAATCCCAAAGATTCCACCAAGAGTCTCCTAGAATTGATAAATAAATTCAGCAAAGTCTCAGGATACAAAATCAATGTACATAAATCAGTAACATTTCTATATACTAATAATAGTCAGGCTAAGAGTCAAATAAAAGCCTTGATACCATCATAGTAGCCACAAAGAAAATAAAATACCTAGGAATATACCTAACCAAGGAGGTGAAAAATCTCTACAAGGAGAACTATGAAACTCTGAAGAAAGAAGTTGCAGACGATGCAAACGAATGAAAAAACATATCATGCCTATGGATGGGTAGAATCAACATTGTTAAAATGTCCATACTACCCAAAGTGACTTACAAATTCACTGCAATCCCCATCAAATTACCAAAGTCAGTTCACAGATCTAGAAAAAATAATCCTATGCTTTATTTGGAACCAGAAAAGAGCCCGAATAGCCCAAGCAATTTTAAGCAAAAAGAACATATCTGGAGGCATCCCATTACCAGACTTCAACCTATACTATATGGCTGTAGTAACCAAAACATCATGGTATTTGTACAAAAATAGAGACATAGACCACTGGAACAGAACAGAGAACCCAGATATAAAACCATCTACCTACAGTCAACTAATCTTTGACAAAGCAGACAACAATGTACACTGGGGAAAAGAAGCCCTATTCAATAAATGGTGCTGGGAGAATTGGCTAGCCACATGCAGGAGAATGAAACAGGACCCCTACCTCTCACCACTCACAAAAATCAGTTCAAGTTGGATAAAAGACTTAGATATAAGGCGTGAAACATAAGAATTCTAGAGGAAAAAGTAGGAAAAACTCTTCTAAATATCAGCCTATGCAAAGAATTTATGACTAAGACCCCAATGGCAATCATGGCAGCAACAAAAATTAATAAATGGGACTTGATTAAACTAAAAAGCTTCTGCACAGCTAAGAAAACAATCAACAGAGCAAATAGACAACCTACAAAATGGGAGAAAATATTTGTAAGCTACACACTCAATAAAGTGTTAATAACCAGAATTTACAAAGAGCTCCAGCAAATCATCAAGAAAAAAACAAACAACCCTTTTAAACAGTGGGCAAAAGACATGAAGCTAAGCTTCTCAAAAGAAGAAAGACAAATGGCCAGTAAACATATGAAAAAAATCCTCAACATCACTAATCATCAGGGAAATGCAAATTAAAACCACAATGAGATATTGCCTTAACCCAGTTAGAAGGCTTTTATTAAAAAGTCCAACAATAATAGATGCTGACATGGATGCAGGGAGAAAGGAATGCTTATACACAGTCGGTAGGACTGCAAATTAGTACAGCCTCTATGGAAAACAGTATGGAGACTCCTTAAAGAACAAAAAGTAGACCTACCATTCAGTCCGGCAATCCAGCTGTTGGGTATCTGCCCAAAGGAAAAGAAGACTTTTCATCAATAAGACACCTGCACTCAAATGTTTACTGCAGCACAATTCATAATTGCAAAGATGTGGAATTAACCCAAGTACCATCAATTCATGAGTGGATTAACAAAACGTCATATATGTATGCCATGGAGCATTACTTAGTCATTAAAAAAAGATGAAATAATACCTTTTGCAACAATATGGATGGAACTGGAGACCATTCTCCTAAGTGAAGTATCTCAAGAATGGAAAAACAAACACCACATGTACTCACTATTAAATTGGAACTAACCAAAGCACACACTTCTGCACAGAGGGAAGTAAAACTCAGTGGAAATTAACCAAGGAGGAGGCAGCAGGAGGGGAGGGGAATAAATCAACCTAATGGGCAATATGAAAACTATTTGGATGACAGGCATATCCATAGCCAGGACTCAAACATTACAAAAACAATCCATGCAACCTAAAACATTTGTACCTCCTTAATATTTTGAAATTTAAAAAAGACTGAATGTAAAGGTATAGAGGCTCCTTTGGTTAGGATGCGAAGGAAGACTTCTCTAAGGAGATGGCATTTAAGCTGAGAACTGAATGAGGA
Source organism: Indri indri (assembly GCA_004363605.1). Taxonomy (NCBI): domain Eukaryota; kingdom Metazoa; phylum Chordata; class Mammalia; order Primates; family Indriidae; genus Indri; species Indri indri. The sequence continues at coordinate 13,237 of RJWJ010016620.1, forward strand.
GAATGGGCCAGCCAAATGAAAATCCAGGGAAACTGCAAACAGGAAGAGGGCACAGAATTGCAAAGGCCATGAGACAGGATTGCACTGCCTCATTTAAGAAATGGAAGGACAGTACCTGGAACAATAAGGAGGCAGAAGGTGGAGGATGGCACAGTCCAAATTGTGAACAACAGTTACAGTACGTGAGATCTTCTAAGACATTTAAAGAGATTGGGTTTCATTCTTTGTGTTACAGGAAACGTTTTGGAAGATTTAAGCCAGAGAGTAACATGATCTGATTTTCAAAGAGAATTTCTGCTCCTCTGTTGAGGATGGACGATAGTGGGTGCATAGTGGAACCATTGAGACATGTCAGGAGGCCACTGCAGTAACATGGAAAGAGATGATACTCAACTGAGTGGTGGTGTAAGTGGAGAGATTTAACTGATTGGGAAGTGGATCTATTTTGGAGGAAGTGTCAACAGGATTTGCTGATGAATTAGACATGGTTGGGGAGGGAAAGAAAGGAAAGTCTAGGAAGGATGAGTCCTATTACTAAATCTATTATGCCTGGTTTATCAGGACCTTTCAAATATCAGAAAATTTAGTCCCAAGGCAAAGAACAAACAGGAATACAGAGAGCATTTTAGCTCAGTTCTGCCACTAATTAATTGTGTGATCCTGACCAGGTCACTTTGGGTTCCTCCACTCTGTCAAAGAACCCAGGTCATTCAGGTAGTATTTAAGGATTTCCATACACTTGGGTAAATAAGGTGAAGTTCACAAACTACTCTCCCTGAGAGCTCCAAAGAACTCCTACAGGTCAAATCTAGTGACCACTTTCCAAACTCTTGACCTCCACGCAGAATTTGATATGTTGAGCCCTCAGCATTCTCCCCTCTCTGAGCTTCCACAGATCTATTCTCTCTGGTTCTCCTTCTTAAACTTGGATTGTGCTTTCTCTTTTTCTAACCACATTTATCTTTCTCTTTTTACTCCCAACATATTGTGATTTTGTAGAGTTCTCTGTTCAGCCTGCTTCTCATCCTACATCCATGGCTTTGACTATTCTTACAGGTGAATGACTCCCAAAATCTATAGATTCACGCCTATGCATCCAATAACTTACTGGGTTTTTGCTTATTAGAGTTCATAGTTGCTTCAATTCAATAATATGTCTTCCTCCTGTTTACCTACTTTGATAAATAGAACTCATGCACTCAATAAAATAATAATAATAAAATTTTTAACATAAAATAAAAGCCCAAACTTCCACTTCAAATCCTCTGGAGTCTTCTCCATAGTTAATATGTCACTGTCACTTTCTTTGAATTCCCACTGCTTTTGCCTTAGTTCAGGCTGTCATCATCTCCTACCTGGACTATTTCAACAGCTTTTTGCTTTCTCTGTCAGTCTCCCCAGCATCCACATTGCAGTCAAGGTGATAGTTCTAAAGTGCAAGCACAATCAATCTGATTCTGTCGTTCCCCTATTTAAAACCCTTCAGTGGACTGCACACCACCAGTTCAAACTCCCTGGTGTAGCATTCAGAGCCCTTCATGATCTGGCTCCTTCCCAACTCCCAGCCTCTGTATAAGAAACTTCAGCAACACCAAACTATCTGCAGCTCTAGAAATAAGCCATGCTATTTTTTATTGCTGTTCTTAATACATACTGTTCCTTGCCTAGAACTCTCTGCTCCCTTGTCTGCTGGGATCTCCCTTAATTGGACTTCAAATACCAGCTTAACATCACCTGTCTGGAGGTTTCCCTTGGCATATATCCCTAGCTGCTGAAGGCTGCCAACAGTGCCATGGCTGTACTTCCACTCTGCTTTATGCACTACTCAAATAATTGTATGTTAACATACCAGGGTCAGTCCTGAAACTCGGGCAGGGCAGGGATGGTGTTCAGTTCACCTCTGCATCCCCAACACCCAAAGCAGTACATGACATTGGTGCTTAATATTCATTCGTTCACTCATTCTTTCAAAATATTTATTGAAATCCTTATGTTCACATAATTAAACAAAAGAGACCTGACCATGGAGCTACATTCTAGTGGGGATGGGAGCAGGTGGGGAGATAAAGAAAATAGATAATAAGCATAGGAATAAATTATCTAGTATCTAGTTAAAAGTGGCAAGTGTTATGAAAGGTAAAGTAGGGTAAAGGAAAAAAGGAGTGCCTTGGGGTGGGGATGAAGGCTAGATTCCAGTATTGAACAGTAATAGATAGGTGTAATATTCATGATTGACTGGGTAATTTTGCAGTAACAAACAGCCCCCAAATCTCAGCAGTTGCTTTCAAACAACAAAGGCTAATTTCTGGCTCATGCAACATATCTGTTCTAAGTTAGTGGGCACTCTACCCATGCCCTACTCACTCAGGGACCCAAGCTGACAAAGACCCCCATCATCTGAAATGCTGCCGGTTGCAGCAACAATGGGGAGGGAGCATGGAAAATTGTACACAGGCTTTTATAAACTTGGAAGTGATACATGTCACTTCTGCTCATATTTCTTTGGCTACAGCAAGTAACATGGTCATGCCTAACTTCAAGGGAGATGGGCAGTGTGATCCGCCCAGTGGTAGAGGGAAACTGGGAATTGGTGCCTGGTAGTCATGTCTATCAACGTGAAGTTGAGAAAATAAGAGAGTTAAATAAGCAAATATCTAAAGGAAGAATGCTCCAGACAGGAGAAACAGCTAGTGAAAAAGGCCTAATGCAAGAGCATACCTGGAGTATTCTAGGAACAGTGAGGAGGCCAGTGTAGCTGGGGTGGAATGAGCAAGATGGATACTAGGAGGAGGTGAGATCAGAGAGGTAATGAGGTGGAGGGAGGCTGAGATGGCCACCAGCAGATGTATTTGCCTGCCTCTTCTGGGACTAAACAACAATCTACCCTGGGTTTGATTTGAGTTCATGTTGGTTGGAATTCTTATCTCAGACCAGCACACCCTTGAAGAAACACAAAATTATTTTGACTATTTCAAAAGTGGGATGATAATCATACATACACAATGAGGTGAGAAAAACTGATAGAAAGTATATAAAATTGCTTTAAAGATATAAAATATTATTTATTCATTCATTTAAAATCCATTTATGTAGCACCTACTATGCATCAAGCAAAATGCTAAGGATAAAAAATGAATAATAAACTGATAAATAATTACTGACCCTTCATCATTTGAGAGTTAGAGGCTGGAAGTGAAAGGATTTAACAAGACAATGAACTACAATGCAATAAAATTAAAGAACAATAACATTGGAATAAGCAAAATTTTCCAGATCTCACCTAGAAGGTAGGAAATTTATTAGGTCATTCTTTCTACTTTTCCACTTTCTGTCAATTTCTCCAAACCACATATTTTTAAGTAGGGTAAAGCTAAATACATGTATCAGAAAACATAATGCTCACAACATTCATTAATTAGCCAGGAGAGCATTTCTAGAAATAAAGTATTTCTTGACAAAATAGAGAAGACTGAAGGTTAGGGCTCCCTGATTCTCTATTTGTATTTTTCACTCGTATTATCTTGCTATTTTTTACCTTTCTTGAACAGTCTAGTGTACTGAAGTTTAATTAATATTTTTCCATGATATTCTGTAATCTCCCAAAATTAACTTTTCCCAAATATTTGTTTTAAAATTAACATTATAAATATTATGAATTTTACACACTTTAAGATTATCTGGAAGACCATAAAAGATAAGCTTGATTACCATAAAATTCCATTCATTTCCATATTTTTTAACAAGTACGTTATATATATGAGTGCATGTGTGTGCACATGGGTGCGTTCCATGGGTACCTTTAACATCTTTCTTTAAATATATAGTTTCTCTCCTGAAAGTGAAGATAGCACAGATACACTCTAGTAGGCAACCCACTTAGAATATCAGATTTCACCCTTGGCTTTCCATGAATAATAGCCTTGAATGGTAACCTACAGTAACGTCTTCCTTCAGATGTACTGACTGGTTTACAATACTATTAACAGAGGTGGGTGAGGGTAAAACTACCCTTCTTAATTTGAGAACCGTTCCTAACCTAATGGTTTAAACTATTTAGTTGCTCAGTTTACAGCATAAATTTCCATTTTTATGTGTATATATTAATTTTGTTTAAAAGAAAACTGTCTGATTACTGACTTGGTGCTTTTGTTTGTCTGCTTTAGAGATGAGGTCTCGCTCTGTTGCCCAGGCTGGAGTGTAGTGGCACAATCATAACTCACTGTAATCTCCAACTAATGGGCTCAAGTGATCCTCTTGCTTTAGCCTGCTGAATAGCTGGAACTACAGGCATGTGCCACCACGTCCAACTAATTTTTTAAAGTTTCATAGAGATCAGGTCTTGTTATCTTGGCCAGGCTAATCCTGTGAACTGCTGTGTTCAAGTGATCCTCTCACATTGGCCTCCCAAAGTGCTGAGATTACAGGCGTTAGCCGACACACCCAGCCTGCCTTGGTGCTTTGATCATAGGGCTATCTCCGGGTGTAGGTGTTTTCTCTGGCTTCCTACTTGGTCTCCATGTACGCTCCCTGACAGTCCTTTTCTGACCCATGGTCACTCTCAGCCCCCTGCCCTCCGTGCTACACCTATGAGCCTGGCTCTGCAGAGTTAGACAACAGAGAAAGAGACATCCTCTTCAAATGGCTATTGCTCAAATGCCCCAAGAGCATGCCATAAACACATCCCAATTATAACAAAACTGGATTATTGCATTACTCAGTTATCATTATAAAGGACACAGAAAGACAGAAATAGAAGTACTGAATTCTGGTGTTACAGGTGATGCCTCTAATAAATTTAAAATAGCAGTCCTTTAGATTTATATAGTTTATTAGAGTTTTTCACAGAGAATTTTCACATGCATTATGTATTTGATCTTCGTAAGCATCCAGATCTATTATCCCTCTTCAGAGATGAAGGAACTGTAACTCAACTGAGGAGACCTCCTTCCTAACCCATACTGCTCACTACACCAAAACAAGACCCTTTGAAGCGGGAAGGAGGGGGAAAGGAAGGTGAGGGAAAGCCTGGCGGGGGCAGCAGGGAGGGAGAGGCAGAGTAAAGATGAGGTTGTCAAAATATAAGTATCATCATTTGGCTTTGGACTTCCCTACAATCAATTTGGTGGAAAATGCTTCCAAATTTATATTACTTATTGGAGTGCTGCTTTCCCTCTGATTACTAAATGTCTACAAGAGGAAAGAAAATCTACTACAAGTGAACTATTCATAGAAATCAAATGCTTATGTTGATGGCAAGCTCTAAGAAAGCACACCAAATGATTTGGTCACTCCCTCAACTAACCCTAATTTTTACCTTCTTGTAGCAATTTAGTCAGGATTTTCCAGTACAGACAAATGTGGAGGACATTTCGGGTCATATGTGGCCTGGACGTGAAAACGTTTCCTTGTTGTTTTGTTCTGAGAACATGCCTGTGGGCTTACACACGAACCAGGGCACCCTGACCCTACAAACAGGAGGGGCTAAAAAACTCAAAATACAAACATCAACTCTCTGGAGACAAAACAACAAGGAACAGGACGTGCTGAGGAGGGACAGTGTAAAAACAAAAAAATTGCAGTGGGACAGTTGCCAAACTATATTAAAAATAAAGACACTACAACAAAAAGGCACTACAGTCTTGTACCGTCTTTGTGTATATACACGTCTCTTTATCTCTGTGTTCATTCCTCGTCCCTAGGCGGGCCACGACAGACAAACATAAAATGAAGTTGCCACAGTGCTTTACTAATGCATGGTTGTACAAGGAAAATTAAGAATTAGGGCTACTTATTTAAACTGAAGACCACATTTTCACTTAATAAATGTAAAATCATAGGATCCATGAAGACAAGCAAACGAAAAATGCCATAAGCACAAGAAGGAAATTGTTTGACAGAGAGATAACAGAAGTACACAAGATCAATTTTTTAATTTATCTATTCATTAATTCTTTCATTTTTTCAAATGTTTATTGAATGGTTACCAAAAGTCAGGAACAATACTAGAAAGAAAGATAAATAAGACATGATCTTCATTCCTGAAAAGTTCACATCCAGTGAAATCTACACCACTGAGTGACTAGAAAATGAAGTAAATGTTGCAATAAAGTTATGAACCAAGTTCAATGACTGTACAAAACAATGGAGCAATTGACTCCATCTGAAGAGTTGGAGGAAGACCCCTTGAAGACAGGAAGATTTTAGCTGCATCTGGAAGTCTGCAGACATGAATATTTTAAGGGAAAATGCTTGCTGAATGTGAGTGAATGTGTTTGCAGTCAAGGACAAGAGAAAGGTAGGGTAGGAGCTTGTCTTTTCCTTTTAGAAGAAGAAGTGTGTCCTGGAAGTTTTCCATAGAATTCTTGTTGAGATAAGAACCCAAACCAGAAAGAACAATAAGGAGAAAGTATAGGCAGCTGCATGTATTAGGGTAGAGAAATGTTCTGGATCAAGATTCATCATAATGTGGATTTGATCTTGAGGAAGGACGTGTCGACATCACCCCAACTGCAAAGTAAAAAAGTACAGAGCAATGACCTGGAGCCATGGAAGTGTGGATCCCAAAGCTAAAAATGTAATGCCTCAGAGTTTGTTATGAATTTAAGCTAAAGTGCATTCCTCTGTAAGATGCTACGGAGTCCTTAAGATATTCTGAGATGGCACCAGGCTTCTAAGAATGAAGAAAGTACTTAGACAGCCTAGCGAGCACTGGCAGAAATACCATTGAAATCTTTACTCTCCCACATTTGGCCCTACTTTTTTTATCCACTAATACAGGTCCTTTAAAGAAAACCATTTCATTCTTTCATTTTAAAATAGAACCACTAATTTTTTATTGAAGTACATCATTGACAAAGATAGTACTAATTAGCCCCTAAATGTTCCAAAATTGTTCTTAGAAGACCCTGGAACCCCCAGAATACTACAATTGTGGCAGATATAAAATGTGTCTGGAATGCTAAGGATGGAGGAAAAAGTTTTTTAGTATTTGGTGAAAATTAACAAAAGGCATTTTTAAACTTACGAGATTTAAAAAACAGATTTATTTTTCTATTCTTTATGTTTATCCATCAGTTCTCAGAATAATGACTGGGTTCCCAAGAGGGACCAATGAAGTATGTTTTTTAAATATCACTGAGAATTTGACATATTTGATATTTTTAATCCATTGTAGTATTCTACATATATCTATGTATATGTATATATTTATGTATTAGTTACTGTTGACATAGCAACAATATTCAAGAATATTTTGAAAGTAATCGCCTATCATCTTCTCTGCAGTTTTTCATTTTTTACTTGTTTCCTTTTATAAACATGGTTGCAAAAAACAGATGTTTTAATGTTTTCATGATTTTAATGTTCAAAGTAATTAGATGCTGAAAGAGTCACTTGAAAGAGAAAGTTGGGTAATCACTAACATGAAGTGAAGCAAAAATACCAGGTAGTCTCAAAACCGAAGAACAAGGCCTGAATAATCGGAAATAGCCAAAGGCCATATTGGTGATTGTGCCATTATAAAGGCTAGCTCTTTATAGTGGTTATATTTTAATACTTTGGAAATGGATCAAAAGCAGAGGTCATAGTTGAAAGATCAGAGGTGAAGTAACAGGGAAAACATAATAATGAGCTTTTACTTTAATCACTTAATGCACAAGTTTAAGTCTGATTTTCTTTAAACAAAGGACTATTATTTGAAGAACACCAAAAGACCTTGACAAAGAGAAGATTATTTGAAGTTTAAGTTCTAAACTCTTTTAAGGTTTTAAAGTATTGTGAGGAGACCCTTTAAAACACACCACCACTACTGGGGGCTCAGTAAAAGTGAAATGAGGAAGAACCCTATTTTTAATATCTTTGAAAAGGAGATTCTGCCCTTAGAGGAGTTCTCCAGAGTTCACAGGTTGGAAAACCAGCCTATTATAACTGGTTTTGCATCTGGCAATTTTAATAATCCTTAGGATGACATGATGAACTAGATGAACCTTATAAGCACTTCCAGACCTGCAAGTCTATGATGTCCTTTCCAAAATAAATCCTTGATGTTCCGCAAAGATCAGTTTGAAGTATCTGAGAATAGCTAAAATTTTTACCCTTCTTTAAATACCTTTTGGAATATTCTTGGCTAAAATAAATTTCTACTATAGGCCTTATAAATGCGATGATAATCTGTACAATTGAATTCTGGGGGTAGCTGAGAGATAAATATATATTAATCAATGCATTACACAAAATACTTTTTAGGTAATCTCTTAATATTCCAAAGTTGTATAATATCTAAAAGTTCATTTCCACTTAAATATTTTCAAGATATTGCTGATATAGAAACTTCTCTCTGGATCATTTAAAATCTCGTTTCGCCGGGCGTGGTGGCTCACGTCTGTAATCCTAGCATTCTGGGAGGCCGAGGCGGGCGGATCGTCCTGAGCTCAGGAGTTCAAGACCAGCCTGAGCAAGAGCGAGACCCCATCTCTACCAAAAATACAAAGAAATTAATTGGACAGCTAAAAATATATATAGAAAAAATCAGCCGGGCATGGTGGCGCATGCCTGTAGTCCCAGCTACTCGGGAGGCTGAGACAGTAGGATTGCTCCAGCCCAGGAGTTTGAGGTTGCTGTGAGCTAGGCTGATGCCACGGCACTCGCCCCAGGCAAGAGAGTGAGACTCTGTCTCAAAAAAAAAAAAAAATCTCTTGTTTCTTAAGCAGCATATTAAAATATTTTTAATCTCCCAGGAAAGTTCTCAGAACAGTTCATTTGCAGACATAGGGTAAACTGCATTTCAATTAGTGGTGCAGTAGCTAGCTACACTTGCTCAAAGAGGTGCATAACTTATGTTTACACAAATATTCCTATAAAACTCAAACACTTCACGCAAGATTGAATGAGGAAAAGGAAATGTTTTATTTTAAAGGGTAGTATAATCTCACTGAAGAATTTTCATTTAACTTTATTGTTATCACTTAGAGCAACTCTTAAGAGTCACTTTAAGGATCTCTTACACCCACATTGTAGACAGATAAAGCCATAGACTGTAACTGGAAACTGTAGCTAGATAAATATGTGGATAAAACATATTCTTCAGACATGAACATTTTTACAGAAGTATTTATGAGTGAAAAGATATGGTATCTGGATTTGCTTTAAAATCATACAGTTAAAATTAATCTATCATTAAACCCTTTAACATTTAACTGATTCTATTATTTCCTTCTTACAACTGTACATTTTTAAGTTTTTCCTGGCATTCTGGGTAAAAAAAAAAATGACCTTGATTTGCATAAAATATAAATCTTTCCATTTAAATGTAAATACCATAAAGAAATGTTTTGCCAATTCCTTTGTTACATTTCCTAGATCAAAAAATAAAAGCTTCTAATGGGTCTTTTGGCCAAAACTGACGTGAAGTTAATTTATTTCAAGTCCTCAAGACTGTTGATTTTTCACATAGCCACACACACACAGCAACTCTCAAATCATACTAAGAACAAATGGCAGTTAACCATGTTGAAAACCAAACTTCTAGTCTTCCACCTCCCCAAACTGCTCCTCCCAGTGCCTCATCTGAACAGATGGCAACTCCAATCTTACAACTGTTCAAGGCAAAAATCTTAGAGCCATCCTGGGCTGCCCTGTTTTTCTCACTTCTCCCATCTAAGCCACTAGCAAAATGGGTCAGCTCTACTTAACAGAACATGTGCAAATCTCTGATAGCTTTGCACCGTCTCCATTGCTACCTGTTGGCTTCAAGCCACTGTCACCTCTGACCTTACTACAGTAGCCTCCCAACTAGTCTCCCATCTCTGCCCCAGACCATGACAAGATATTCTGAACACAGCAGCAAGTGTTCCTTTACATGTGTACACGAGACCATATCACTCTCCTGCTCAAAACTCACCAATGATTTCTCATCCCAATCAGGGTAAAAGCCAGAGTCCTCAAATAACTTTCAAGGCCCTACATGGTATGACACTCCATTTTTCCTCTGATGTGATCTCCTGCTACTCTCCCCTTACTCATTCTGCCCCAGCTGCACTGGGCTCTTGAAACACTTGAAGCATGCGGTACTCAGGGCCTTTGCACGTGTTGTTTCCTCTGCCAGCAAGCGCCCTTCCTCCACACAGCTTGCCTCCTCACCTTCTTTGATTTCCTTAAATGTCATCTTCTCAGTGAGCACTCCCCTCATGAACTATTTAAAATAGCAATCCGTTCCCAAAGCCGATTGCCTTCAGTCCGTAGCACTTGTTACCATCCGATATACTCTATGCTTAACTTCTTTATTTGTTTATTGTGTCTTTCACCTCAACTAGCATATAAGCTTACTGAGGGAAGAGATTTATGTCTGTTTGGTTCACTGTTGTGTTCCTGACCCTAAAAAAGTACGTGGCCTAGGCTGGAAGCAATGGCTCACACCTATAGTCCTACCACTCGGAGGCTGAGGCGGGAGTCTTGCTTGAGGTCAGGAGTTTGAGACCAGCCTGAGCAACACAACAAGACCCCATCTCTCCAAAAGATACAAAATAAATTAGTTGGACACAGTGGTGCGTGCCTGTAGTCCCAGCTGCTTGGGAGGCTGAGGCAAGAGGATTGCTTGAATCCAGGAGTGTGAGGTTGCAGTGAGCTATGATGATGTCACTGCACTCCAGCCTGGGCAACAGAGCAAAAAAAGAAAAATACCTGTCCTTAATATTCATAAATGGATGAATGATAAACTTAAATAAATATTTAATTAATATTAAATAGTAATAAACAAAAAAAGATTTTCAAAGCATTTAAAATTTTCTCAAGTGGGACTGCAAATTAGTACAACCTCTATGGAAAGCTCTATGGAAAGTAATATGGAGATACCTCAAAGAACTAAAAGTAGAACTACCATTTGATCCAGCAATCCCACTACTGGGTATTTACCCAAAGGGAAAAAAGAAATTCTGTAATAAAGACATCTGTACTTGAATGTTTATAGCAGCACAATTAACAATTGCAAAGACATGGAAACAACCCAAGTACCCATCAATACATGAGTGGATTAATAAAATGTGGTATATGTATACCATGGAGTACTACTCGGCCATAAAAAATAGTGAATTAATACCTCTTGTATTATCCTGGATGGAGCTGGAGCCCATTCTCCTAAGTGAAGTATCAAAAGAATGGAAAACAAGCACCACATGTACTCACCATCAAATTTGTACTAACTGATCAACACTTATGTGCACATATGGAAGTAACATTCATTGTGTGTCAGGCAGGTGGGAGGGAGTAGGAAGGGATGGGTACATCCAAAGCTGACGGGGGCAGTGCGTACTGGCTGGGGGATGGGCATGCTTATAGCTCTGCCTTGGGTGGTGCAAAGGCAATATATGTAACCTAAATGTTTGTACCCCCGTAATATTCTGAAATTTAAAAAAAATTTCTCATATGCAAACATTTTGAATAAATTACTGACTATTCCCCTTACGAACTGGAGACCTGTTCTCTTTCCTCAGTATATTTTTAGATGATTCCTACTTGCACATTCCCACTTTAAGAATTCACTGACCATGAATCAGCATGAAGATAGCTCCAGCAAGCGCCAAGTTGAAAACTCCAATTTGGGAGATTGGTTTTGGGTGGATTCTGAGTTCCAAACATCAACAAATAAAAAAATATTTAAACATTCAAAATTCCAAGCATATCAATAAATCTCCAACACTTTGGGGGTAATCCAATTTTATTTGCATCCATAGTGCAGAGAAAATTAGAGTTTGTAAAGAACTCTTATTATATAAAGAGGCTACAGAAAATTTCATAACTATCTCACACCTAAGTTTGCCTTTCTCTTAATTTTTGATGTGCAAATTGCCACACAGAAATGAATATATATGTTTGTCGTGACAAAGTTCAAGTTTGATTTCAGTCTCTTTAAGGATGGGAAAGGTGGCACACACCTTTGCTTTTACATAGCCCACAGTGACAAGCTCTGAGCTTACACTGGATATATTTTGATCAGTTTCCTACTGTAAGCTTTACCACAAGCTGAGTGATCTTACATAAGTCATCTAACATTCTCTGGACCTATTTTCTCCCTCTCTTCAATTAAAAAGCAAACAGGGTTTAACTGGTTGACCTCTGGGGCCATTTCCAGCCCTAACAGTCTAAAATGTATAACTCTAAATGCAACTGTTAAGTTACTGCTTTGTTTATCCTATCAGAGTTTATCAAACTTGCCATCCATGCTTAGTTTGATGCTTCTATAGTTTATTTTTATTATGTTTTACAAACTGTATTTAACTTATAGCCATTTTCTGTTAACACAAAATGGTGTTTGTTGATAGTAATGGGCTGATGGATTTTGCTAGTCCTACTCCAGCAAAATCTTATTCTGAGACGTATTAGGGATGTTTTGGGAAACATCCTTTAAATATTTTCATCTGTCTTGCAGCTATCACTCTCTGATGGCTAAGGTCCTAACTGGCTTTTTAGATTTGTGATATTAATGAACATTGGCAATGTTGTTTGAGAATTTGTGTCTCATCTAAAGCAGCTCCTGACCATGGATTCCACACAATTAGACTTTAGCAATCCCACTTATTTGGATTCCCTTCTTTTTTCTTCTCTTATGGTTCTCATCCTTACTTGCATAAAATTCTATTGCTTTCTTGTTAAAAATTTCTGATTCACCCTTTCTTCTAATCCAGTAATCTATCTTCACTATTATTATGTAGTGCTTATACACATTGTCCACTCAGTCTTGAACAGTCTTTTTACAACAAGAGTTCAATAACTCCTAGTCCTTCAAAGGAATATAGGTGCCTACAGAGTTAATGTTAACCTAGGGCTCAGTATTTCAGACCTTGACTCCTTTGTGAGCATACTCACTCCATAGGTGATCTAATCATTTTTTGGTTTTAAATATCATCTTCCAACTCTTGGTTTAAAAATTCATGTATACTCAGTCCTGCCCTCTCCCCTAAACTCTTGACTTGAATAGCCAACTGCATATTCCACATCCCCATTTGGGTACCTAGTAGGCATCTTGAGCTGGATGCATCTAAAATTTGGACTCTTGATTTCCATGCCTAATCCCAACCTTGCTTCTTTCCTGGTATTCCCTACCTCAGTAAATGACACAATCATTCACTCAGTTGCTCAAACCAAAAAACTTGGAAAAACTCTGATTCTTCTTTCTCTCATCAGCAAATTCTGTAAAAATTCTGTCAATCCCTCACATTTCTCTACTTCCACTGTTGCCTCCTTAGTCCAATCCACCATCCTCTCCACACGGACCAATCTCCTAGCTGGTTTCTTTGATTTTATTGTTGTCTCTCTACAGTCTATTCTCTACACAACATCCAGCATAATATTTCTATAATGTAAGTCAGATGATGGCCCACCCTTACTCAAGACTATCCGCATGTATTCCATTGCCAAAAGAACAGAATCCAAAGTCCTGAGCTTTTGGTCTGGACAAGATACAATAAACACATTGCGGCCGTCCTATTCCTCCCATTATTTACAAAACCAACCAACCAACCAACCTCGGACAAAAATCATAAAACAAGTAGAAGATGAGAAAGCTGGCAAAAGAAAACAGACTTATTAATGATGTCAGGACTTGAAGAATGACCTGGCTGTGAGTTTTGTTTTGGTTTGTTTTGTTTGCCTCCTATGTATCCTAGCCCGGGCTCACGAAAAGAACACAACATGAAACATCAACAAGCACAGACGCACACACACACAAAGAGCCCCTAAAAGGACAAAAAGTCTTAGCCAAAGGACAGAGAAAAAGGGAAGCTCAGCGGGACATAAACATTTTGACCATACCTGCCCTATTTCAGGTGAACACCATGAGAAAAGCCACAGAACCATGCACCTTCCCCTCCTCACCTGATGCTGCAGCCTGGAGACTGTGGGTGGTGCCTTATCTTCTATCTCTGCCCTATAATAACAAGAAAGTGTTCCTCTTCCTTCCAACTAGAGGAAGGAGCTAGAAAAATCCTGAGAAGACCTCTGAGCAGCCCATGCATACAACCCAAGAAACAACACAGCAAAGGTTTGAAAATTGAACACTCTTCTGAAACACTGCCCAGAATTTAAGTTGGTCTCTGGGAAGCACACAAGTAGGACAGACCAGAATAACACTGCAAAAGCTTTGAAAACTAAATTGGCATTTGAATCACAGCCCACAATAGTAGGCTAGGAATGTGAATTCTTAACATAAACAGGTTGAATCATTGCTAAAATAGAAGATTTAAATAGGAACCAGAGTCTCATACTTAGTACTCATAATGTTAAGTATAAAATATAAAATTACTCATTATGCCAAAAACCATGAAAATCTCAACTTGAATGAGAAAAAGGCAATCAAAAGACACCTACACTGAGAAAACACAGATGTTGAAATTATCTGACAAGGATTTTGATGCAGCCATCATAAAATGTTTCAACAAGCAATTATGAATTCTCTTGAAACAAATGAAGAAATACAAAGTCTCAGCAAAAAAGTAGAAGATGTCAGGAAGAACCAAATGGAAATTTTAGAACTAAAACATACAATAAATAAAATTTAAAACTCACTGGATTGACCCAAGAGCAGAATGGATAATGACAGAGTTAAAAATCAGTGAATTTGAAGATACGTCAATAAAAATTATCCAATCTGAACAACAGAGAAAAAATAGATAAAAAAAAAAATGAACAGTGACTAAAAAACCTACAGAGCAATAACAAAAGATACAACATTTATGTCTTCTGAGTTCCAGAAGGAGAGGAGAAAGAGTGCAGGACTGAAAAAATATTTGTAGAAATAATGGCTAAAAACTTTCCAAATTTAGCAAAAGACATAAGCCTAGGGAGTCAAGAGGCTGAGCAAACTCCTAACACAACAAACTCAATGAAATCAAGGTCCAAACACAATAAAACCAAATTTTTGAAAACTGAACACTAAGAAGAAATCTTGAAAACAGAGAAAAATGATGAATTACCTATAGTAGAAAAATTTATTAGAATGATAAAGGATTTCTCATCAGAAACCATGGAGAGCCAAAGGAAGTGGCACGACATTTTTTATATGAGAAAATACAAGAATTATCAATCCAAAATTCTATATCCAGTTAAAATTTTCCTCAGAAATGAAGACGAAATAGAGACATTCTCAGAGAAGGGAAAACTAAGAATTTTTCACTACCAGATTGCTCTAAAAAAATGGCTAAAGAAAGTTTTTCAAGTAGAAAGGAAATGACAGAAGGCATATGCAAAGCCTTTACCATGGCGGGTAAAGCTGTAGAGTATCTGGTGCCTGCCTCACCTCTTCTCCTCTAACCTTGCTCAGTGCACCCTGACATACTGGCCTTCTTGCTATTCTTCCAGCTCATCAGGCATGCTCCTTCTTAGGGCCTTTGCACTTGCTGTTTTTTCTCCCAGGAAAGCTCTTATCCATTTTCCGTGACGTTAGCTTTCTGCCTTTAGTCAGGTCCCTGCATAAACCTCATCTTCTCAGATGAGACTCCCCTGACCATTCCATCTAAGATAGCAGTTTCCATCACTTTCTATTTTCCAACACAGTTTTATTTTTCTGTATAGCACTTACTATTTGTATCTATTTATAGCACTTATTACTTGTATCTATTTATTTATATTTTGTTTCTATACTAGAATTAAAACTTTGTCATGTTTTTTTAATCAATATATCTCCAGCACCTGAAACAGGGTTTGACACATAGTAGGCCCTCAAATATTTTTCAATGAATAAATGAATGAAGAAAGAATGATATAAAATGCTAACTGGATCTCCCCGTTTGCAGAAAAAAAAAGGATGTGGAGAAAAAAATATGACAAATAAAAATACAGAAACAGAATGAGAAGCACAATTCAACCTAGGAAGTGTTGAGGCTGGAGGAAACGGGAAGATGTTGGTCAAAGGGTATAAACAAACCTTCAGTTATAAGATGAACAATTTCTGGAGATCTAATTTACTAAATGGTGAGTGCAGTTGATAATAATATACTGTATACTTGAAATTTGCCAAGAGATCAGATCTGAAGTATTCTTACCACACACACACAAAAAGGTAACTATATGAGGTGACATATATGTTAATTGGTTTGACAGTGACAATCATTTCACAATGTATATGTATATCAAAAAATCATGTGTACACCTTAACTATCAACAATTTTTACTTGTCAATTATACCTCAATAAAGCTGAAAAATTGTTGATACAATGACAAATATGAAAAATAAAAAGATGGAAATTAAGAATAGAAAATAAAGATCCAACATAAGAAAAACTAGTGCTTCTGAGAAAGAAAACACAATAATTGAAACAGAAACAAGAACAAAAACTATAACTGAAGGGAAAAAATGATTTCCTAAATGGAAAAACAAAGTCTGGATATGCAGATAAAGCAAGTTTGTGGTATTCCAGAAGGAATCAATTAAAATACTACAAGATTTAGAGTGACCGTGAAAGAAATTTTTTTAAATACAGGCAAAAAGAAAACTTCCTGCTCCTTTGTACAGGAAACACATTACTTAAAAAGAAACAATTAATTTCATCTCACAGTTCTGATTGTCTATATACTATATTTTTTTCATCATTAAGTACCAAGAGCCAATGAAGTAACATCTATATGATTTTCACATAAAACATCTAGAGTCATGAGTTTTATTATCAATTGAATCATTTTTCATGTGTGGAACATGAAGATGCTCATATGAAAATACTTGTATTTCTCTAAAAATTTAGTTAAAAACATTCTCTAACTAAAAGGTATATCAAGACAAAGATCAGAAGAACTACATAAAATGTTTATAGCAGACAGTTTTGGTTGTAAAAACAACTGCCATTTCCACTTCTTTCTTTCCAAAAAAACACTCTGATATTGTTTGGTTGCAGTGGCTCATGCCTGTAATCTTACAACTTTGGGAGGCTGAGGCGGGAGGATTGTTTGAGGTCAGGAGTTTGAGACCAGCCTGAGCAAGAGCAAGACTCTGTCTCTACAAAAAATAGAAAAATTAGCTGGCATGGACGCATGCACTTGTAGTCCCAGCTACTGGTGGTGGGGTGGGGACTGAGGCAGGAGGATAGCTTGAGCCCAGGAGTTTGAGGTTGCAGTGATCTATGACGACACCACTGCACTCTAGCCAGGGTGACAGAGGTGAGACCCTGTCTCAAAAAAAACAAAACAAAACAAAACTCTGATATCAATTAGAGTAGACCTTTCATTAGTCATAAGGGATAATTTACATGGGTTTGAGCTAACTATTCCCCTTTGTCAGACATAGACTCAAATCTAGACAATGAGATATAAGAAAAAACAGTGCAGGCTTCTGAGACATATTTTCCTTATTGATAAAAACTGACAGACAGGAAAACTTCTCTCTGCTTCTGATGCCATGTGGGTGATGGCATAATACCTGAAACTACAGCAACCATACTGCAACAGTGAGGGAATAAGCCTGAAACCGAAACCGAGATGCCGGGGATGAAAGAGCTGAAAGAATACAAGGATTCTTGTTTATATCATTGTATCAATGAATGAAGCAACAATGAATTCTAACTCCCAGCTTCTTTTTATGTGATATAATAAATTTCTTACTGTTTAAGCCTTTTTAGTTGAGGGTTATTGTCACTTATAGCTGAAAATATCCCCCACTGTTACAAGATTTGGGCTTTATTTTTCCTTTAAGGGATCTTTCTGAAGAAAATTGACTAAAATACACAGAAAAATTTATTTACAAAGATGTTTGTTACCATATTACCACAATTATTTACAGTAGTGAAATTAAAAAAAATGTGAGCACAGGACAACCTTTTTTGGCACCAGGCACTGGTTTCATGGAAGACAATTTTTCCATTGGAGGGGGGTGTGGACAGGCAGAGCTTAGGCGGTGATGCGAGCGATGGGGAGCCTCTGTAAACACAGACGAAGCTCCCCTCACTTGCCCGCTGCTCACTTCCCGCTGCCTGCTGTATGGCCGGGTTTCCCAAGTTTCATAGAAGACAATTTTTGCACGGGTTGAGTGGGGTGCAGGGGGGCAGTAGGGAGGGGGCAGGGGGGTGGTAGGGAGGAGCCAGGGAAGCTCTGTGGCATGGTCCCTAACAGACCGCTACAGGATGGTGGCCCCCAGAATTGGAGACCACAGGCATAGGGGATACCCAAATAATTAATGTTATGCAACCATTAAATTTATACTTGTAACAGTCTTAAATAACATAGAATACCATAATGTTAAATAAAATAAAAGTGTACGAAAATTGAAAACCCATTTGAAAGTCTGGTAGGAAATATACTAAAAGGTTGCCCTTACAGATGAGTAATGGTATTCTAATTTTTTCTCCTTTTTATATTTTTCTGTATTTATTTAACTATCATTGATGTGTAATTTTTACAAAAATAAAAATAAACTTAAAACATTTGAAAGATTATAATTATGAATATTAGACGGAAACATGAATAATGTTTCAGTAACATTAGTAGGTAAAAAACTAAAATTTTACTAAAAATGTTTCCAAATATTTATGCATCTGTACACCAAAATGAATATACTTTTTCTGTTGAGGTAGTGAGAGTGTGTGTGTATGTGTTTGTGTGTGTGTCTGTGTGTAATATTGCCTTTACAATGAACATTATTAAAATAAAAGGCCTAATCCAAGTTTTTCCTCCTCTTTTGTGAAGTTTTTCCTAACCTCCCTAAACAGAGTGAATTACTTCCATCTACTAGCACTGTGTTTTCTCCTTGCTTCTATTACTACAGTTAGTATATATTAATACCAACATAACTAAAATCATAAATGGTAAAGTAAATACATTTTAATATCTTATTTGATTTAAAAGTAATTAATATCATGCAAAGATATGGATGGATCTTTATGCACAACACTAAGTGAAAGAAGCTAGTCTGAAAAATTACGTACTATGTGACTCCATTTATATGACATTCTGGAGAAGGTAAAACTATAGCAATGATAAATAGATCAATGGTTGTCAGGGATTTGGGGCTGGGGAAAGAGTTTATTGGGTGAAGAACAAGGAATTTTTTTAGGGTGGTGATACTGTTGTAATGGTGAATACATGATATTATACACTTGCCAAAACCCACAGAACTTTAGAGCACAAAGACTAAAACCTTAATACATGCAAATTTTTAAAAATCATTTAGAAGGAATGCAGACTGACAAAATAATCTAACTGTATTATTAGGTCATTAAATATGAAATGTCAAATTTAGAATCAAAAGTGTAGTTTATTATATCTCAAACAAGAAGTAGTACAATTAATCAAAGTATATGCCTAAACCACCGACACAGTTTTGCCATCTTAATGGTAGCTTATTTAAGCCAGCAGTGAAGAAGCCTGGAGAGCGAGTGGCAATGAAATCACTAAAACTGTTTTCCACAGCTTGTTGAGAGCTGAATATTTTCCCTTGCAAGAAGTGGTCCAAAGGCTGGAAGAAGTGGTAGTCAGTTGGTGCAGGGTCTGGTGAATACGGCGGTAACAGGGAGTTTTCAAGTCCAGCCTCTGTAGCTTGAGCAGCGTTGTCTGTGTGACATGTGCCGAGCGTTGTCTTGCAAGAGGATTGACCTGTCTCTATTGACCATCCTTGACTGCTTAATTGTAAGCATCCTCATCATTTCATCCAATTCGTTGCAGTACACATCTGCTGTAATCAACTGACCAATTTCATGAAGCTGCAGCGGATAACACCAGCGCTGGAACACCAGACAGACACCATTAGCTTTTTTTGATGAATATTCAGTTTGGGACTGTGTTTTGGCACTTCATCTTTATCCAACCATTGTGCAGAACACTTGCAATCGTCAAAAAGAATCCATTTTTCATCACAAATAACAATATGGTGTAGAAAAGGTTTGCCTTTATGTTGTAACAGCAAAGAAAGGCAAGCTTCCAGATGATTTCTCTTCCAATGCTCATTTAATTCATGCGGTACCCATCTATCCAGCTTCTTTACCTTGCCCATTTGTTTCAAATGGTCCAATGTTGTTGGAATAGTAAGTCAAATCTTGCTGCTAATTCACACATAGATTGAGATGGATTCGTTTCCACTGTAGATTTCAGCTCATCATCATCCACTTTGCTCTCAAGCAACCCACATGGCTCATTTTCAAGATTAAAGTCACCAGAATGGAACTTCTCAAACCATTGATGTACTGGGTGTTCATTAGCCACATCCTTCCCAAACACTTCGTTGATATTTTGAGTTGTCTGAGCTGCATTGGTTCAGCAATGGAACTCATATTCAAAAATAACACGAATTTTTGACTTATTCATGGTTTCACAAAAATTGCTCTAAAAAATTTGAAAGACAATAACAAGCTAAAACGTGTATTTGAAAGAATGAGGATGTACCTTCTCGATTAAAAAAAAAGACAAGAAGTGTCAAAGTGAAATGTCAGAGATATCAACTGTCAAACTTAAGGAAATCGGACATTCCATACTTAATAACCTCATACAAATGTATGAAACAACTTCACCAAAGGGGACGGAAGACAAAGAAGCTGACCTAAGTAACTACAGAGTCTGTATAAGTAAAGACAAAAGGAACTGTATATAAGCACTGTACTTAAGTTGATATACTTGTTTTAACCATTATACATGTATACTAGAATTGAAAAATTACATAAATGGATGACAAATAGTAGAAGCCAGGTTTCTCAGTGTTGGAGTGAGAGATTACACATAAGCAAAGGGAGAAGGCTAAAATAATCCATGTGACAGTGGATTAAAGTTGAAGGCATCACTATCGCAAGGATGTGGAAACAACCCAAGTGCCCTTCAATCCATGAGTGGATTAATAAAATTTGGTGTATATTTACAATGGAATATTACTCAATCATAAGAAACGACAGTGATCTAGCACCTCTTACACTTTCCTGGATTAAACTTAAGCCCATTATCCAAAGTGAGGCACCACAAGAGCAGAAGAACGGGATCCACTTGTACTCGCCATCAAACTGGTTCTAACTGATCAACACTAGGGTGATCACATGGCAGAAATACTCTCTAGGGATTAG
>RJWJ010016621.1:5903-34322 GCA_004363605.1 Indri indri
ACCTCAAACTCCTGGGCTCAAGCAATCCTACTGTCTCAGCCTCCCGAGTAGCTGGGACTACAGGCATGTGCCACCATGCCCGGCTAATTTTTTCTATATATATTTTTAGCTGTCCAATTAATTTCTTTCTATTTTTGGTAGAGATGGGGTCTCGCTCTTGCTCAGGCTGGTCTCGAACTCCTGAGCTCAGAACGATCCGCCAGCCTTGGCCTCCCAGAGTGCTAGGATTACAGGTGTGAGCCACCGCGCCTGGCCTCTATTTTTAGATTTTTGAGGAAACTTCATATGTTTTCCATAATAGCTATACTATTATAATTTACATTCCCATAAACAGTGTATAAAGATTCCCTTTTCTCCACATCCTTGCCAGCATTTCTTATTTGTTGTCTTTTTGATAATAGCCATCCTAACTGGGCTGATGTAATATCTCATTGTGCCAACCAGGATATTTTTAGGCCCATTTATTACATTTGGTTGCTATGTCTCTAATTAATGGTTCTTGGATGAATGGATAGATGGATAGGTGGATGGATGAATGAATTCTCTCTATCTTATTTCACCACTTCTCCCATAGTCCAAATTCTACTTGTTTTACAAAGATCCATCTATCTGATGCCAGAACCTGATCAAACTCTTCTGTGATACCCCAGCTAAAAGTAATCTCTCTCTTTTTCCATAGCATTTTTCATAAATGTCTCTTGTCCTTATTACATTTAATCTTATATTAAGAGTTTTGTGGAGACAGCTTCGCTCTCCTATAAAGTTTTCAGCTCCTTGAAGGTAAGTAAAACGTCTTACTATCGTGTACCTAATGGCACTGAGCACAGGGACTTGCTCATAACAAACAACCAAATAAATTATTTCTAAGCTGAATGGGGTTAATAATTAAGACCAATATTCATAGAATGCTTTGTCTCCCTCAGATATAGTATAATAGAAAGACCACGAGCTTTGAAATCTTGCAGACATGGGTTCAAGTCCAACCTTGGCCTCCCATTGGTTGTGTGGCCCAGGGCAAATTATAAACTCAGGTGTCTTCAAACTTTTTTGCCCACATGCTCCCTAAAATAACTTTGAAAACCTGTGTACCCTCTCACATATTATAAGTTGATATCTAAACTTTTTCATCTCATGTTTAAATCATTACAAAAGGAAGTTATTTTTGGCGTATAGTATATATTGACATTCTAAGATCATTACAGCACTTTTTTGAGTCTGTGCAATTGAATCTAAATACAGCAGCCATTTCATACCCACTGTCAGCCATTTAAATATTATGCATGATTAACTTCATTACCAGTTGGAAATTTTATATTGTTCTTTTTTTCTCCTTAAAGTCATATGTCCATTCCACTTCTCCCGCAGAACTTTGTCCTAATGTAATATATTTTACACGTAAGTCTACGTCTGTTTTCGATCACTCTATGTGATTCTCTGCGATGAAAATGTGTATAAATTAAATGTTTTTTAAAAATCCTCTCACCATAAGGTTCAATGTGTTAAAAAAAGTTTTCTGTATAGAGTTATCTTTAGTATACAATTGATCAAAAGAACTTAAATATTTTATAAAACATGAAAAATAATTTAAATGCGCAATGTAAAAATTTTGGGAAATGTGTTTTTTTCCAAAAAGAAATGAAGTCCATTCTTCATCCAAAAAGAGATATATGAAGTCTTTTTCAATTAGTTCATGCATTTGTAGATAAATACTGCTTATTGTTAGAATAAGACAGTTCAATATCAATTTTATTTTGACTCTTTTTTTACTTTTTAAAAATGTAAATGCTAAGAGGCTTTGTTCACATAAATAAGTAGAAGGAAATGAAAAGAGTTTTTTTCACAGTACTGTCACACAATCCTTTGTATTTCTTCTGAGTTATAGCCCCCAAATCCCATCCCATCATGATCTATCATCAAAAATTAATTGTAATGATTTATTAGCTGACAATTCCATTAGATCCTTCAGCAATTTTGTTGAAGGCAAAGAATTGGAAACCACCTGTGTTGCAAAAGGTCTTGTTATGCAGTGATTAGGGTCATTCATTTTCCACACCAACACCCTTATTTTGGCTTATCCCTTTGTTTGGCGCCAAGAGGTTTCTGTCCCCTGGGGCAATGCATCAAAGTCAGATTAGTGACGGGGGAAGAGGATTGTCTTTCTTTTGTAAAATGGGAGAAGGGATGTTGAGAAAGAGGAGGTGGGAAAGGAGAATCCACCTGCCCAAGTTCTCAGGCAGATCAATTTTGGGAAGCTGAGGGTCTAGAAATTGATTTCTTCACAACTAAATGTGCCCACGGACTCACGGCAATTCTTCATGTATTTCCAACGGTATGTGTACCTTAGTTGTGCCTTAATTTATCTCACCCCTGTTTCCACTCTGCAATTCAGGGCTAGCATTATTTAAGTCACAGGATTGTTGTGGGATGGAATTAAATTACGTATCACATGTAAAGTACCTAGCACAACGTCAGATATATAGTGGGTGTTCAGGAAACGTTAGATTCCTTCTTCGCCTTCCCATCTTGACATTTCTGTTTTTACACAAGTGTGATTGATTATCCTTGGTTTTTTGTTGTTGTCGTTGTTGTTTTGTTTCGTTTTTTCCCAGTCTAAAAGGCTGGGCATGGTCGCTGGCTCACGCCTGTAATCCTAGCACTCTAGGAGGCCAAGGCAGGAGGGTTGCTTGAGCCCAGGAGTTTGAGACCAGCCTGAGAAAGAGAAGACTCTGTCTCTACAAAAAATAGAAAACTTAGCTGGGCATCATGGCACACACCTGTAGTCCCAGCTACTTGGGAGGCTGAGGCAAGAGCATCGCTTGAGCCTAGGAGTTTGAGGTTGCTGTGAGCTATGATGATGCCACTGCACTCTAGCCCAAGTAACACAGAGAGACCCAGTCTCAAAAAAAATACAGTCTAAAAAGAAAACTAAGTTATGCGACTCAACCAGGATTGCACATGCAATCGATAGAAGTGGGCTGAAAATCTAATCAGTACATTTCCCCCATGTATTTTTTTAAACTCGTAGACATTTTTAAAAAGAAAAGTACAACGAATAATATAACAAACACTCATACTCCCAACTACCCAGAATTAACAACTGTTAACAGTTTATATTTACTTTAAGGAAATAAAAATATTTACTTTGGGGAAATAAAAGGATAAAATACTACAGATAAATATGTAACATTGGTCACTGCCGCCAACCCTCTCCTCTTCTTTCTCCTGAATCAACCACTGTTCTGAGTTAGTTTTGTTTCATGATTTTATGTTCAAGGTACATTAGTGGTACCATTAGTATATATATCATACTGCAACTTTAGTTTGTCTGTCTGACTCAACATTCCAGCTCTAGTCTTTGTTTGTCCCTTCCCCTTCCCTGGTCGCTTTGGGAGTTATGCATTCTATTTCTATCATTTAGTTCACATGTAATCAGTCTCTCCATCCTCCTCCCAAACAAGGCAATTTCGCCCACCCCACCCCCAACTCTGGTGTTTTTGTTCTCTGTGATTTGAGTTCCAGTTCGTTTGTTTGTTTGTTTAATTGATATATAATTTATCTACCATAAAATTCAACTTTTCAAATGTATAATCCGTTGCTTTTTGGTATATTCACAAAGTTGTGCAACCAGCATCACTATCTAATTCCAGGATGTTTTCCCTGAGAGAAACCCCATTAGGAGAGAGAGAGAAAGAGAGAGATCCTACCAGATTAGGGCCCTGCCCTTAATGACTTCATTTAACCCTAATTACCTTCACAAAGACCCTATCTCCAAATACAGTTGCATTGGTGGTTAGGGCTTCAACATAGGAATTTGGGAGGGAACAAAATTCTGTCTCTAACAAAGCACAAAAGTATTTAATTTTTATGGGACTTCATCGAAATTTAACTACTTTTTTGTTGTTGTTTGTACCCTTGGTGTCATATTTAGGAAGGCTTTACCTAACCCAAGGTCATCAAGATTTATTCCTACATTTTCATCTAAAAGTTTTAGTTTCAAGTCTTTGATCCATTTTGAGTTAATTGAAGTGTATACTGTGAGAAAGGGTCCAATTTCATTCTCTCGTGTGTGGGTATCCAGTTATTCTGGCACTATTTGTTGAAAAGACTATTCTTTTCCCATTGGATTTTCTTGGCACTCTTATCAAAAATCAATTTACCATAAATGTGAGGATTGGTGTCTAGACTCTCCATTTTATTCCATTGATCTATGTCTATCCTTATGCTTGCAACACACTGTCTTGATTACTATGACATTATATTAAGTTTTGAAATTGGTAAGTGTGAGTCCTCCAACTTTGTTGTTCATCCTCTTCAAGAGTGCTTTGGCTATTCTAAATACCTTGAATTCCCGTGTGAATTTGAGGATCAGTTTATCAGTTTCTGCAAGAAAGCCAGCTGGGATTTTGATCCAGTCCGTGGATTTGGGTACCAGGATTTGGGGACCGGGCTGCAGGGCTCTGCCGGCACCCTCCCCTCCAGTACCTCCCTTCCCTTCCATGGAAAAATTGTTTTCCATGAAACCGGTGCCAAAAAGTTGGGGACTGCTGTTCTAATCCATGAAACCCATGCCATCTTGACAATATTAAATCATTTAACCCATAGGATGGTTTTCAATTTATTTAGGCCTTCTTTAATTTCTTTGAACAACGTTTTGTAGTTTTCAGAATACAGGTTTTACACTTTTTTGTTAAATTTATTCTTTTGATGCCATTGTGAGTGAAATTGTTTCCTTAATTCAATTATTGGATCGTTCATTGCTAATGTGTGGAATTACAATCAATCTTTACATATTGATCTTGTACTCTACAACTTGTTGAACTCCCTTATTAGTTCTAAGGTTTTTTTGTGTGTATGAATTCTGTTAGATCTTCCATACACAAGATCGTGTCATCAGCAAATAGTTCTACTTCTTTCTTTCCAATCTGAATGCCTTTTTTTCTTGCCTGATCACACCACTAAAACCTCCAGCATACTATTGAATAGAAGTGGTGAGAATGGACATTATTGTCTTGTGCCTGATCTTAGAGGGAAAGCTTTCAAGTTTTCACTACTGGGTATAATGTTAGTTGTGGATTATTTTGTAGAGGAATTTCCTCTCTGTTGCTAGTTTGTTGAGTATTTTTATCATGAAGGGATGTTGGCTTTTGTCAAATGCTTTTTCTGAGTATATTGAGATGATTATGTGTCCTCTATTCTATTGATATATTTCATACCAGGTTTGTTGATTCTATTGATATTGTTGTAGTACATTAACATTTTTTCTGATCTTAAATTAACCTCACATTCCTGGGATAAATCCCACTTAGTCACGGTTTATGATACTTTTTATGTGTTGCTGGATTTGGTTTGGAATTATTTTGTTGAGAATTTTTGCATTTATATTCGTAAGTAGAAATACAAAAAGATATTAGTGTATAGTTTTTCTTTCTTGTGGTATGTTTGTTTGGCTTTGGTATCAGGTTAATACTGGCTTCTCAGAATAAGTTAGAAAGGATTTCCCTCACCCCATAAGATTCTGAAATTTAAAAAAAGGATTCCCTCCTCTTCTATTTTTTCGAAGAGTTTGTGAAGAATTGGTATTAATTGTTTTTTTTAAATGTCTGGCAGAATTCACCAGTGAAGCCATCTGGTCCTGGGCTTTTCTTTGTAGGAAATTTCTAAATTATTCACTCTACCTCCATTCAAATTTCCTATTTCTCCTGAGTCAGTTTCAGTAGTTTGTGTCTTTCTAGGAATTTTTCCATTTCATCTTGGTTATTGAATTTGTTGGCATATGCTTATTTATAGTATACACATATAATTCTTTTAATTTCTGTAAGGCCAGTAATAATATACCTTTTTCATTACTGATTTTAGTAATTTGAGTCTTCTCTATTTTTTCCTTCATTAAATCTAACTAAAGGATTGTCAATTTTGTTGATATTTTCTGAGAAACTTTTTGTTTTTGTTGATTTTACTGTATTATTTTTCTATTCTTTATCCAATTGGTATTTTCTTTTTTCCAATTGATTTCTTACTGCTTGTTCTTGTTTCATAATCTATTATTATCATTTTATGTGTGCTAATTTCTTTTTTTAACCTCTGGAAAATTTGTTTTCATTTTTGTTTGTTTTTTCTCAACTTTTTATTTTGAAATATTCCAAACCTTCAGAAAAGTTACAAGAAGAGTATAATGAAAACCCATATACCCTTTACCTACATTCACCAATTGTTAATATTTTTCTGCATTTGCTTTATCTGTTTCGTATGTCATATCTATGAACTATTTGACAGTTGTAGTTGCAGACGATGTGACACTTCACCCCCAAATACTTCAGCATGTATCTCCTAAAAACAAGAGCCCTACACAATCACACTTGGTAAATTTAACATTGATATAACAGTGTCATCAAATTTACATCCATAATCAAATTCCCCCAGTCATTCCAATAATATCCCTTATAACTGTTTTTAATCCAGAATCCAATCGAGAATCAAACATCACATTGTTTTTGTATCTCTTTAGCCTCCTTTGATCTAGAATAATTTGCCAGCCCCCACTCTTTTTTTTTGTTGTTGGCTTTCATGATATTGACATTTTGAAGAGTTCAAGTCAGCTTTTTCTTTTCCCAGAACGTCCCTCAATTTGGATTTGTCTGACTGTTCCCACTTTTGGCAGGACTACAACAGAAGTGATGTGTTTTTCTGAGTGCGTCACATCAGAAGGCACGTGATGTCAGCTTGTTCCATTATTGTTAATGTGAGGTTTGATCACTGGGTTTCAGGTGGTTTCTACCAGATTTCTCCATTGTAGGGGTTCCTTTTCCCCGTATAATTAAGAAATATTCTATAAAGTGATATTTTGAGACTGTGTGGATATCCTATTTCTCAATGTGTTTTTACCTGATAGTTTTAGCATTCATGGATGATTTTGCCTGAATCAGTTATTACTATGGTGGTCATGAAATGATAATTTTCTATTTCCGTCATTTCTTCTACATTTATTAGTTGGAACCCTCCTATAAAGAATCTTTTTTCATCTCCCTCCTCCTTTTTTGAACTTTTATTTTTTAGTATCAGTATAGACTCATGGGTTCTTTATTATTATTAAATGTGTTACAATCTATTCCTGTCTTTATTCATTTTGATGCTCAAATTGTCCCAAATTTGGCTAGTGGGGGCCCCTTTTAGCTGGTTCCTGTATCTTTTTTACATGAGTCTGTTGGGTTTTGAGCATTTCTTTGCTTTCTCACATTACCGGGTATTCCAGGCTTGATTTGTTCTCTCCTTGCTCTGGACGTGGAATCAGCCACTTCTACAAGGAAATCTAGTTTCTTTTAGCATAACAGTGTGGTAGTCATGGAGATGTGCCATCCAGATCACGCTTCAAGAAAGAACTTGCTGCCTAGCTGTGGGGAGTGTGATCAGTGTCAGCTCCTTCGGGGTCTGCTTCTGCTGCGAAACCCTCTCACCTAAGTGCATGCCCTTCCTGGGGCCGCCCACATCCAGTAACTTTTCAGCCTCATATGGGACACTGTGTTGGGGCAAAATACTAGGCTCCAGAGCGCCCTGCTGGGTTGGTTGAGGCATGTGGCACTGTTTGTCTTCTTTCTTTTCTCAGTCCTGCTTCCTTCCTCATCCTTACACATTTGTCGATCTCCAGTAAATGTCTTATACTTAAAACTACATCAACGGCATCTGTTACCAGATAATCCAACCTGAGGTATGGGGCATTTAGAACACAGAAGTCCCCCCTTATCCTTGGGGGATACATTCCAAGACCCCCAGTGCGTGCCTGAAACCTCAGATAGTGCCAAACCCTACACACACTATGTCAGTCGCTCTGATAACCGAGACAGGCAGGTAGTGTCTACAGCATGGAGACGCTGGACAAAGGGATGATCCATGTCCTGAGTGGGACGGAGACGGACTGTGAGAGATTTCATCACGCTACTCGAAATGGCACTCGATTTAAAACTTGTTGATTTCCGGAATTTTCCATTTAATATTTCTGGACTGATGTTGACCTCGGGTAACTGAAACCACAGAAAGTGAAAGCTCGGATATAGGAGGACTCCTGTACAAGATCTAGGTGCTGTGTGCTTATTGCTACTGGGATGTCTTTGTTTTTAGGGCTTTTTAGTAGACAGATACACATTTTAAAACCATGAGTTCATACTAATAGCTATATTCCAATTCGACATCACATGGCTCTTCCACTCCTCCCATAATTGTATTTAGACATTTTCGG
Source organism: Indri indri (assembly GCA_004363605.1). Lineage (NCBI taxonomy): Eukaryota > Metazoa > Chordata > Mammalia > Primates > Indriidae > Indri > Indri indri. The sequence continues at coordinate 14,134 of RJWJ010016621.1, forward strand.
TGTATTTACTCATTTGCTCAATCCAATGATACACACCAAATAGCTTCAGAATTGCTACAGCAATGTCATTACCAATAACAAATCACTAAGAAATGTTCGAGGATCTTTGCTGTTATTTTTATCTATATAATATATCCCACTGAGTGTGCACAATGGGAGTACTATGTCAAGTTATTGGACTAATCCTTTTTATTCTACAGTGTAGTTGTATTTTCAGTGTGATATGCAGCTAGGTTAATTTACTTGCTTATACTGAATTTTAGTTTTTTTCTTATATTAATTCAATTTAAATTTTTTAATTTATAAAATATTCATGTAATTAAAAGACAAAATATACAAAAATATACTCAGAGAAGTTCGCTGCCCTCCTTCAAATCCCATTCAGCCCCACTCCCTTTAGGTAATTAATTTTCTTAATTTATAGTTTATCCTTCCTACAAAACATATTTTGCAGACATTAGCAGATACATATATACATATTTCCCTTTCTTTCTTACACAAAAGGTAGCATACTATATATAGTATTTTGCATCTTGCAAACACAAGATTTAAATTTAATTTAAAAGTAAATAAAAATTTAAAATTTGGAGATTTTGTTTATTTATTTTTACAGACAGGGTCCCACTCTGTCACCCAGGCTGCAGAGCAGTGGCGCTATCATAGCTCACTGTAACTTTGAACTCCTGGGCTCAAGTGATCTCCCACCTCAGCCTCCCAAAGTGCTGGGATTATAGGCATGAGCCACCATGCTCAGCCTAAAATTTGGAGATTTTAAACATACTTGCTTGAAAGTCCTTTTTAGGTCATTCTATTATTTTCATTTCCTCCAATATTGGGTCTGTTGGCCACTTTTTATGGTGCCCAACTTCCCCATACATTTTATAGTTTTGTTTGGGAACTAATTTTCCATGAGGATTTTCTTCTGCATGCCCATCCCCATGGAGATGGTTTCTCAGCTGCCTGAGTCCTGGCCTTGCAAGTTATCAAAAGCTCAGATCAGAGTTTCTTCCTGCAAGATGTAGCAGTTCTAGTGCCCATACTCACATGCCTTAAACCAGGTACAGTTCTCATGTTAGCTAGAGTTTTCTGCCTCAGCTGCTGCCTAGGCAAGTAGGAGATTCTGACCCAATCCTGGAGGGTAGACAGGCCAGGCTGGAAGCATGGTTGTAGGCCTTGGCTTCACACTGGGATCCTAGTTCCAGTCTCCTACCACATTCTGGGCAAGTTTGGCCCTATTTCCCCATGGACTTAAAGCCCTAGCCCCAACTACTCCTGGCTTACCGTTGTAATTTGTGTCTATGTTCCGGCTTGTGACAATTTTCCTCTCACATTTGATAGTTATGTACTTTTAAATATATCTTAAAAACCTCGTAGCTCATTCCTATGTGTTTAAAACATTGTGGGGAGAATTACGCTTATGCTCACTTCACCATTTGACATGAAACCATTCGTTCATTTATTCAACAAATAATTATTGAGACCTACTATGTGCCAAGCACTGGTCCAGCTTCTTGGGATACCAAAATAAATTTTAAAAATTATCAGAGCTGATCAAAGCTCAAGCTTCTTTCTCTTTATGCTTTATTGGCCTTCATGATGCAATAAAACTTTAAAAATATAATATTCATAGAATTGTTAGGCTATCTTGAAGGGGTGCCCATCTCTCCTACTTCTTCCTCTCCCCCACCTATACCTGGATATACATTCTCAGAATATTAATAAAAGAATCTTAAGAAAATAAAAGCTCACCCCGGAGAGAAAGCTTTTCTTTTATTCCTTTAATCTTTCCCTTCAATTGCACTGATGATATCCTCTGAGTCCTTAAATGCTGAAGTAGATCACATAAAGCTGCTTCTAGAAAAAAAACCCTGCCACTTACTCAATACTCTGTATTGGTCCCCAGGACCTCTTCCAGTGCAGATAAGAGTCTTGGCTTTTTTAATGGTAAATTATTTTAAAGAATTCACTTGTAAGGATGAATTCCAGCTTCCCGGCAGACCTCTTACTTAGCTACCACCCTCCTGGCATTTTTCCTCTGACGAATGTGTACTTAGGGTGTGCGTGACATTTTTCCTGATTATTGTGTTTCACATCTTTTTATCCTCCTCTGGAAATGCTAAAATTAGATGCATTTTTCAGTCTCTGGTTCAATGCTGAGACAAAAGGCCTCCTCTGCTCTTTGATATTTAACAGACTGATGTGCTGACTAATTCTGCGGCAGCCTCCTCTATTAGTTCGCTTGCTAAATATAGCAGCGAACATGGTGTCTGATAAAAGCAAGTTAATTAAACGTTACTTTCATCCATTAATATTTCAGTCGTTCACTGTTTAAACACAACAATATCATTGTAGAAAAAGCAATTCAAAGCAAACTTACATATACATATTCAGAATGTTTAAATGTAATATTAAACCATTTTTCTGTTACTTCAGAACGGAAAGCCACTGATAAGTATAAAACATTTTTTTCCAAAATGAGGTCACGCACACCATAGGCTAATGTTCCCTTTTTAGAATTATGGGAGCTGAGGGAGGCCAGAGAGCTCCACCGAGGAACAGCCGGCTTAGGCTTTGGAGGCTTGTTCTATTTGGGGTTAAATCATGTTGTAGTAATTATTTTCTGCATCCAAATTGTCACATTCAGACTTCTCCCCCTATATGCTTATGGTGCAAATATACACAGCTCCTCTCAGCCTGGTATTAAATCGTGTTTGGAGTTGGCTGAATATTAATAGTAGTTGAGCTGAATTCTGAAGAGTTAGATAATTTATGCTGTTCATTGATTAATGGTTTTGGCAAAATGGTACAAAAATAGAGGAAAATGAATTCTTGACTTGTTTTCTAGACTGGAATGATTTAGGAGTGAGAGCCATTCTTGGTCAAGATTAGGCCTATATTTGGGAATCGCAGAAGAGTTGCTTCTCTATAAAGCTTGTTAAGAAGACAGCCACGAAGTATAAACCAGTGACTGAAATTACCATCACTTTTTCCCCAGCAAAGATAGCACACTATTAATTGCTGTGAATGCAACATAAATATAAACTGCCTTAATTCTGTGTTTTTTTAAAGCAAGGCAGAAATAAAGAAATAAATAAATGTACTATATTATCCTATTTTATACACGAGGAAACCAAACAAAGGTTCAAAGGCTTTAAGCAACTTGCCGAATGTCACACAGTTATTAAAATGGGTTACCAGTTTTTTTGGGTTTTTTTTTGAGACAGAGTCTGGCTCTGTTGCCCGGGCTAGAGTGCCATGCCATCAGCCTAGCTCACAGCAACCTCAAACTCCTGAGCTCAAGCGATCCTCCTGCCTCAGCCTCTCAAGTAGCTGGGACTACAGGCATGTGCCACCATGCCCGGCTAATTTTTTCTATATAAATTTTTTAGTTGTCCAGATAATTTTTTTCTATTTTTAGTAGAGATGGGGTCTCACTCTTGCTCAGGCTGGTCTTGAACTCCTGACCTTGAGCGATCCTCCCACCTTGGCCTCCCAGAGTGCTAGGATTATAGGCATGAGCCACTGCGCCCAGCCGAAACGGGTTACCAGTTTTTAAGCCCAGGTATTCTGACTCCACTATGCTTGAATAGACAGACTTCTTTTCATATATGTGTTCTTGACCACCACATCTAAATTTTTTAGGACACTGGATAATGATTTGCCATTGATTTACATAATTATTTGGGGGGAGTTTTTGACCATAGACTGGGGAGATTCCCTTCTCCCTGCCACTTTTTATACATCAGTGAATGGAAGGCTCGGAAGTCTGAGATTGCAGCCCAAAGGAGTTCTCAGTGGAACCCCTTTATTTTTACTCAAGCTAATATTTGGTAACAGTCAGATATGACCAACACTGGTTTCTCTGACCTCTATTGGGAGGTTTCTGCCTTAAATGGTGAACACGCACACACACACACACACACACACACACACACACACGCACCAGCCACTACCCACAATCCTCTGAGGGCTAGACAATAGGCTTATTCACAGCCAAACACTGGAGTCCCACCTGGTCACTGCTCCTTCTCTTAGAGGAGACCTGCTTCTATTGTGTATACTCAAGAGGATGGACACTGATGACACGGTTGGCAACCAATGACAACTTCTCCTTTCTCATTTGATGCGATGAGTCACAGGCTCGCTGTCTTCTCCACAGAGGTATTACGGAGTTCTCATGACACCATATAAGATGTAAAGACTAAAGAATTCCTGGCACTTGCTTCCATTCCCCTTGTTTTATCTTAGAGAAACTCTCTTGCAAATGAGGCATTGCTAAGCCCTGCCATTCCAGGTCCTCCTAGTGACAGCCTGCTTCCAGAGGATTGTCCAGGGTACCTGACCCGATTATCAACTAGTCAAAGAGTTCACTATTTTTTCACTTACTACTATATGCCTAGCACTACGCAGTCTGCTGTGAAAGACTCAGAAGAAAAACAGTCAGCCCTCACTATCCACAGATCCAACCAATTGTGAATCAAAAAAAAAAAATTGTGAAAAAACCCACAATAAAAAACAATAATACAACAATAAAAAATAATACAAATTTTAAAATACAGAATAACCATTTCTATAACATTTACATTGTATGAGGTACTATAAGTAATCAAGAATTGATTTAAAGTATACCAGAGGATGTGCACAGGTCCTATGCAAATACTATACCATCTTTTTTTTTTTTTTTTTAACTATACCATCTTATATCAAGGACTTGAGCATCTGCAGAGTTTGATATCTACGGGTGGGTAGTCCAGGAGCCAATCCACTGAGGATACTGAGAGAGAAACAACGGTATGTGTCATGGTCAAGATAGTGGAAACCCTCCAGTGGCTTCTACAGCAGAATAAAATCTAAACCTGTAGCCTACAAGCCTGCATGCCTGGCCCTTGCCTCCCTCCCCCATCTCAGCTCCTCCCAGTCTTCCCCTCCCTCCCTTGCTCCAGCCACACTAGCCTGTCCCTTCATTGAACACACTAAGCTTGTTTCCACTTCAGAGTCTTTGTGCTTACTTTTCTCCCTGCCTAGATTAATCTTCCCCCACATCTTTATATGGCGGGCTCCTTGTCTTCAAGTCTTCTCCCACCACTCTAAACAGCAACCAACCCCAGGTCACGGTCACATTACCCTGCTTTTGCATCTCCATAGTGCCTGTAACTATCAGAACTGATCTTGTTTGTTTATTTACCATTACTGTCTCCCACTAGCATGTAAGTGGTGCAAAGGATTTTTGTCCCTTTTGTTCACCGTGCTATCCCAAGTCCCTAGAAAAGCACCTGGCATCTGGAAAGTTGTCAAATAAGTAATTAATTAATTAATGGACCATTAAGTGACTGACTTCTTATCCGAATGTATAAGTAAATCATAGGAGTTTGCAAGAAGAGGAGAGAAACAAAAGAAAGAGAATTTTAAAGAGGAGGTCAGACCTAAACTGGGAGACAGGTTAAAACAATGATGCTTCAGAATGCATTTTTTTCTTTTTAGTTGTGATCAATCTTTGATTAGCTGTGGCTCCTTTAGATCCTCTGTCAGTTAATTGTATTTTAAAAACTTAAATACATCAATGGGGGTGCCATTCAAACAAGAAAATCCTTTGAAAATTTGGAGTAATTAGCCCTCCCCGACCTTATTTGTTTTATAAATAATGCTGCTCGCATTTGGGTCAAGACAATTATTGAGAAATTGAAAACTAATTAGCTGTTGAGTAACTTTGGGCAATAATGATTTCTCCAGACCTCAGCCTCCAAACCTCAGGAGGGGATTGAGTTAGCTCAGGTGTCGTGGACAACAGAAAGAAATGAATCAGAAGAGGACCTTGACAAAGGGGAGTGCACATGCCCCTAAAATGTGCCATGGCGCAGTGTGGGCCTGAGATGGTCAGGTTTATCCACTTTTCTGAGAAAAGGCAGAAATCCAGATTTTTATGTGAAACTGCCTGATTTTTAAATGTTGGCAACTAATTTAAATAGTTTTAAAATACCACGGGGGCCAAATAAAACATGTCTACAGGCTGAACTTGGCTCACAGACCCCTGCCCTGGCTTTATAAGGTTCCTTCCAACTTCTCAAATGCCTCCAGTACATGAAATTTCTTTTTAAAAGTTGACACAAATTCTGGGTAAACATTCTAAAACCCTGAGCAGCATAGAAACTTTTTTTAAGATCAAAAGAAAATATTGTTTCAAATAAAATAAATTAATATTCACTGTATACTTGAGTTCTGGCCAATATATTAGATATTTTTATAAAGTTATTCATTATTTAATCAGGCATAAAGCAAGGGGAGCTAGCAGTTTAAAGGGAGGGGCTATTATGATGTCTTAACGCCAAGATGGAGAAGAAATGGAGTGACTAACCTTCTGGGTGAGGGTTTGGTGTAAATTTATGCCTAGGCAAAAAGCAAAATGCATCTGAACATTAACAGCAGAGTCCTGATCTTGGTCCTTGAGAAAATTTTAATCTCATTGGATCTGATTTTCAGTTCATTAAAGAAAGGGGGAGATTAATGCCAACACCCAGGAATTTTCCATATTTTTTAGAGAAAGAACTATAATTATAGAAATACCCACTTACCCAAGGAACATATTAAATACTTTAACTATTAGCAGACATGTTTCTGGAACAAAGTTAACAGTTTCACATTAACTTTTCTCAGATAGGATGGGGTTGGCTTGGAATTTTTATGATAATATTAAATCCATTAAGTCAATTGTTTCCACATTACCAAAACATACTAATGGAATAATTATTTTAAGCTTTGTTGGTGTGCAAGCCATTGCAAAACACTGGAATTCCTGAAAACAACAACCTAAAAATGTATATTAACAACCTTTGATTTTAAACTTAGGATTGATCATAGTGATTTTTTACATCTTATTTAAAATGTTACAGCAACAATCTGAAAATAAAATTGAGAAAACAAAAATTCCATTTACAATAGCATCAAAAAATAAAATACTTAGGAATAAATTTAACAGAAGAGATGCAAAACTTATACTTTGAAAAGCAGAAACATTGTGCAAAGAAATTAAAGAAGACCTAAATAAATGGAAAGATATCCCATGCTCATGGAGCAGATGATTTAATATTGTTAAGATGGCAATACTCCCCAAACTGATCCACAATTCAGTACAATTCCAGCTGTTTTTGCAGAAATTACCAAGCCAACCCTTAAATTCATATGGAATTGCAAGGGACCCTGAATAGCCAAAACAATTTTAAAAAAGAAAAATAAAGTTGAAAAACTCACGCTTCCCAATGTCAAAACTTACCACAAAGCTACAGTAATCAAAACAATGTGCTACTGGCATAAGAATAGACATATAGACAAATGGAACAGAATTGAGAGTCAAGAAATGAACTCATACATCTATGATCAATTGATTTTCAGCATGGATGCCAAGTTCATTGAATAGGGAAAAAATAATCTTTTCAACAAGTGGTGCTGGAATAACTGGATATACACACACAAAAGGATGAAGTTGGACCTCTACCTCATACCATATACAAAAATTAACTCAAAATGGATAAAAACCTAAGTGTAAAAGCTAAAATATAAAACTCTTAGAAGAAAATATAGAAGTGAATCTTGCTGACTTTGGGTTAGACAAAGCCTTCTTAGATATGACACCAAAGGAGCAAGCGACAAAAGAAAAAAATAGATAAATTAGACTTTATCAAAACTAACAACTTCTGTGCCTCAAAAGACACCATCAAGAAAGTGAAAATCAATCACAAAATGTGAGAAAATATTCGCAAATCATGTATCTGGGAAGGCACTTGTATACGAACACAACTCAATGATAAAAAGGCAAATAACCCAATTTAAAAATGGCCAAAGGACTCTGACATTTATCCAAGGAAGGTATATGAATAGCCAACAAGCACATGAAAAGATGCTTGACATCATTCATGATTAAGGAAATACAAATCAATACCACAATGAGATGCCACCTCATACCCAGTAGGATGGCTACTATCAAAAAAATTGAAAATAACAAGTGTTAGTGAGGACGTAGAGAAATTGGAAGCCTTGTCCACTGTCAGTGGAAATGTAAAATGGTGCAGCCACTATGGAAAGTAGTATGGTAGCTCCTCAAAGAATTAAAAATAGAATTACCATACATTATCCAGCAGTTCCACTTCTAAGAATACTGTATACCCAAAGGAATTGAAAGCAGGGTCTCATAGAGATATTTGTGCACCCATGTTTATAGCAGCATTATTTACAATAGGCAAAAGGTTAAAGCAACCCAAGTGTCATAGATGGATGAATATGAATGGATAAACAAAATATGGTATATACTTACAATAGAATACTATTGAGCCTTAAGAAGGAAAGAAATTCCAACATACACTACAACATGGATGAACCTTGAGAACATTATGCTATGTTCAATAAGCCAGTCATAAAAAGACAAATATTATATGATTCCACTTATATTGAGTACCTAGAGTAGCCAAATTCAGAGAGATAAAAAGTAAAATGATGGTTTCCAGGGATTGAGAGGAAGGGAGAATGAAGAGTTACTGTTTGGTGGGTATATTGTTTCAGTTTTGCAAGATGTAAAGAGTCCTGGAGATGGAAGGTGATAATGGTTGTGCAAGGATATGAATATACTTAATGCCACTGAATTGTACACTTAAAATGGTTACTATGGTAACTTTTATGTTATGTGTGTTTTACCATAATTAAAAATATTTATAAATTGGTAAAGGAATAGACATTTCTCCAAAGAAGATATACAAATGGCCAATAAGCATATGAAAAGATGTTCAACACTATTAGCCACTAGGAAAATGCAAATCAAAACCATAATGAGATATTGCTTCACACCTACTAGGATGGCTATAATACAAAAGACAGATAATAACAAGTGTTGATGAGGATGTAGAGAAATTGGAACCTTTGCACATTATTGGCAGAATTGTAAAACAGTGCAGCCTCTTTGGAAAACAGTTTGGCGGTTCCTCACAAAGTTAAACATGGAGTTTCTATATGTCCCAACAATTCTACCTATATATATATATATATATATATATATATATATATACCCAAAAGAAATGAAAACATATGTCCAAAATAGTAATGTTCATAGCAACACTTTTCATAATGGCTAAAAAGTGGAAACAACCAAAAGGAATGGATAAATAAAATGTGGCATAGTTATACAATGAGGATGTTATTTGACAATAAAAAGGAATGAAGTACTGACACAATGCTACAACATGGATGAACCTTGAAAACATTAGTGAAAGAAGCCAGTTGCAAAAACCCCACATATTTATGGTTTTATTTATATGAAGTGTCCAGAATAGGCTAATCTATAGAGACAGAAAGTAGATTAGTGGTTACCTAGGGCTAGGGGGTTTGTAGAAATAAGGAGTGTCTACTAAAGGCTTACAGGTTTTATTTTGGGGTGTTGAAAGTGTTCAAAATTGATTTGGTGACAGTTGCATAACTCTATGAATATACTAAAACCCATTGAACTGTACATTTTTAAATGGGCGAATTGTCTGGTATGTGAATTATTAATATATCTCAATAAAGCAATTAAAATGTAATGATACTCTTCCACACTTAGGAAAATTGAAGATGTATTTATTTCACAGACATCAATAGAGTACCTACTGCATGCCATGCACTGTGGTAGGCGTTATTGGAGCCAAAAAATGAAATTTTACATCACTACTGTCTCAGAATTTATAGTAGAGTATATGTGTATCGATAACTAAAATACATGGAAGAAAGTGAACACTGAGCCCAAAGAGGCACCAAAAGTTATGATGAGGATAAGATCAGTTCTTTTTTTTCTTGTTTTGTTTTTGTTTGTACTAACTTTATTTGCAATAGCGAAACACTGGAAATAAACCTAATGTCCATAAACAGATGAATGGCTAAACAAAGAGTCAGATATCCATACAAGACAATGTTGTTCAGAAATAAGAATGAACTACTCATATAAGCATTGTTTATGAATCCCTTACTATGTAACATGAAGGAAACTAGAAAAAAAGTAAACACTTTATGATCCCAATCATAAAATTCTAGAAAATGCAAACCAATCTACTGTGAAGGAATATAAATCAAAAGTTGACTAAAGAAACAGGGATGGATGTAAAAGTGCACAAGGAAAATATGCTGGTGAGATATGCCCATTATCCTGATTGTGATGATGATCATTGGTTTACACTTATGTCAAAACTTATCAAATTGTACACTTTAAATATAGTCCATCCCTAAAGAACTGAGGGTCCTGAGAACTTAACCATGTCAATACAGTCTTTTTTACATTGTTAACCAAAGAAAAGTGGGTGCCCTTTAAAGACTTTTTAAGATTAGGAAACCAGCCGGGCGCGGTGGCTCACGCCTGTAATCCTAGCACTCTGGGAGGCCGAGGCGGGAGGATCGTCCTGAGGTCAGGAGTTCGCGACCAGCCTGAGCAAGAGCGAGACCCTGTCTCTACCAAAAATAGAAAGAAATTAATTGGACAGCTAAAAATATATATAGAAAAAATTAGCCGGGCATGGTGGCGCATGCCTGTAGTCCCAGCCACTCGGGAAGCTGAGACAGCAGGATTGCTTGAGCCCAGGAGTTTGAGGTTGCCGTGAGCTAGGCTGACGCCATGGCACTCGCCCCAGGCAAGAGAGTGAGACTCTGTCTCAAAAAAAAAAAAAAAAAAAAAAAGATTAGGAAACCAAAAGAAGTCAGAAGAAGCCAAATCAGGACTGTAAGGTGGAAGCCTAATGATTTTCCATTGAAACTCTCACAAAATTGCCCTTGTTTGATGAGAGGAATGAGCAGGAGCATTGTTGTGGTGGTGAAGGACTCTCTAGTGAATCTTTCCTGGGCATTTTTCTGCTAAATCTTTGGCTAACTCTCAAAAAACTTTCATAATAATCAGATGTTACCATTTTTTGGCTCTCCAGAAAGTCAGCAAGCAAAATGCCTTGAGCATCCCAAACAACTGCTGTCATGACCGTTGCTCTTGACCGGTCCACTTTTGCCTCAACTGGATCGCTTCCACCTCTTGGCAGCCATTACTTTGATTGTGATTTCTCTTCAGGATCTGACTGATAAAGGCGCGTTTCATCTCTTGTTACAATTCTCTGAAGAAATGCTTCAGGATCTTGATCCCACTTGTTTAAAATTTCCATTGAAAGCTCTGCTCTTGTCTGTAGCTGACGTGAGCGCAACACTTTTGGCACCCATTGAGTGGAAAGTTTGCTCAACTTTAATTTTTCATCAGAATTGTGTACACTGAACCAGTTGACATGTCCAAGGTGTTGGCTATTATTTCTGCTGTTAATTGTCGGTCCTCTTCCATTAGGGTATGAACAAGATAATTTTTTTCCTCATTAATTAATGTGGATGGTCTGCTGCTGTGGGCTTCATCTTCAACATTGTCTCATCCCTTCTTAAAATGATTTATCCATTTGTAAACTGCTGATTTCTTTGGGGCATTGTCCCCATAAACTTTTTGTAAAGGAGCAATGTTTTCACCATTCTTCTACCCAACCTTCACCATAAATTTGATGTTTGTTCTTGCTTCAGTTTTAGCAGAATTCATGTTGCTCTGATAGGGACTCTTTTCAAACCGATGTCTTATCCTTCTTAATGCCTCAAACTAGATCCTGTTCAGACATGTTATAACAAATTAGCATGAGTTTATTTTGGTACAAAAAATTTTTGAAATCCATGTGTAGTTTTTTCATAATATACACTTTCCATGAACTTTTTGAAGTCCCTTCATAAAATTAAAATACAATATAACTACATAGTGTTGATTTGTTAGATCTAGTGCTCTTGTAGCATAAGAAGTCAGTAGATGATGTCTGAAACTGATGAGTCTATAAATAACAATAAAATCATACTTTAAAGGAATACGGTCATAATTACTAGAAGAAACAGCTAGAAATATTTAAGTGTCTGCTTTTGTGGAGCAGAACTAGGGTGTGGTAAAGGGTGGGTAGGGGGACTGTGATTTTTTTGTTATATGACTTTTGATTCTGAATTATTTTTTCATTATATAAATATATTCTATTAATACATATTTTAAATTATGCAATTATAGAAAAAAAGAAATCTAACTCTGGATGTGTTGTAAAGGTTTACCTGGACAGGGTAGAAACATAATTAGAAGGGTAGTTTCATAGTCCTGACAACAGATAAGAGTCTGAACTAGGCTGGTTAGACAAACAACTATTTAACAAGATTATATTAGTCCATTTTGCATCACTATAAAGGAAATACCTGAGGCTGGGTAATTTATAAAGAAACCAGATTTATTTGGCTCACGGTTCTGCAGGCTGTAAGAAGCAGCATTGCACTAGCATCTGCCTCCAGTGAGGGCTTCTGGGAGCTTCCAATCAAGACAGAAGGTGAAGAGGGAGCAGGAGTGTCACATGGCGAGAGAGGGAGCAAGGGAGGGAAGAGGTGGTGTCGGCTCCTTTAAACAAACAGCTCTCACGTGAACCAATAAAGTGAGAACTCACTCATTATCATTGGTGGGGAGCAGTAAGTTATTCAGGAGGGAATCTTCCCCATGACCCAAACACCTCCCACCAGGCCCCACCTCCAACACTGGGGATCAAATTTCAACATGAGATTTGGAGGGGACAAGTATTCAAACTATATCATAGTTCTTTATGAATGATCCGTGAAAAAGAGTAAAAATAAAATTTAAAAAAACTATATCATAAATTTATTCACTTCATATCCATGAAGACCTTTCTCTGTTAGGAGTCTTATTGGAATGTAGTCTCCTTCAGAGTAAGGACCTTATCTATTTTGTTAACTGCTGTATCTTCAGCATCTAACACAGTGCCTGACACATATAGGAGCTCAATAAATATTTGTCGAATGAACGAACAAATCTTGGCACACTTCTGCAAGGCCAAATTGTATTCTTTCTGATTCCTAAGGTGATGCTTATTAATAAAAACAATGCTTCCATAGATGACAACAAAATAATGACCATGGCACTCCTGTCTCTGCTTTCCTCAAACAAGACAGAAACGGGAGGAGACCCACTTAATCTTATGGAAAGCAGGGTGATATTCTCAGGAGCACAGATAAGATTTGTAGCTGTGATGTACATATTCCCAGGTAAATGGTTAGAGGGAATAGTGGGTAGGGCTTGCTTTATTTGTACCTAACTGTTTAGTGATTCCAAGATTCCATTCTCTTTATCTTTAGCAAATAGACCTCGATCAAATGCATAATTGAAAAGCCATAATCTGAATATTCTTCATGTAAGGTGTTCTATCAGAATTTTGTACAAAATCACCACAGGCTTAGTTGGAATTTGAGAAAGTAATATTCAAGAGGCTAAGCGTCTGAGAATATATCAAGTTATACAACTGCCTGTAAGCGGCGCCAAAGGAGTTCTGCATTGATATATTATCTTATTATAGACAATAAGAAAGAGATGTTGGTTACTTCTAGCTGAAAACAACTGAACATGGGTTTAGACTGCAAGCCCACTTCCTGAATAATCTTGGAACTCCGAAGATTGAACTTTCAAGCAGATGTTCTACTGGCAAAGGACACAAGCAAGGCTAGATTTTTTGTATAAACCCCACCATCTCAGCAATTGCTAGGCAGATTATAGACAAAATTACCTCATTCATGTGTAGTGGTTGCACTCCCTAGACGTTTAAGTTTAGGGCCTTATTATTTTAGTATGGCATGGTATCGTATCCATAAAATAAAAAATATCTGTTAACTGCATAAGACAAGTTACCAGGGCAAGAAGCCGGCTGCAGGGGAGGAAGACAAGAATCATGTTAGTGGTAGTGAGGTGCAAGCTGGAGACTCGACTTGGTTCCCCTCCCTCCCTCTCCACTTGTGCACATCGATTTCCCAATATCCCCAGCCAGGTCCACTCAGACACAACTCTCAGCAGCTGCTCCACCTCTGACAATACTCCTTCAAAATTTTGGACCCTCCTACCTTGCTCCAACTTGTAGCGATTAACCCTATTCATTCCTGTTAACCACTGGAATTTCTAAGCTAGTCAATGTAGCCTGTGTTATGTGGCTTGGTTTCACTGCCACTTTTATAATACAAAAAAGGTTTTTTAAATTAAGAGTTGGGAGGATGCTCAAAAATAAGAGGCCATTTGTATTTTCACGGTGCACACAAGGCATAAAATATGTTTCTCAACATTGCAGCTGCTAAGTAACACAAATAGTTTTCCAGTCTCCTAAACATTTGCTTATGCTTTTCTGCATTCCTATGATACCATTCAAAAGCTGTGCTGAAATCCTCCATGATTTAGGTGCACAACAGGAATAGGAAAGACCATTTCTCCTTTATTCTTATTTGGAATCACCAGTAATTCTTTGGAATTACCATCATAATTCTAGACTAAACAGTTAAATGCAAGTGGTGTTTACTCAGGAAGTGGTGACCATGGTGTCTCGTCCTAAACATGAAAGCGAAGGCTCTGTCATTCACCTGGTGTCAGTGTCGCAGCTAGAGACCAGGCATATGGAAGTGGACCGGATGGACCTGGTCCGTGTCCTCATGGAGCTCACGATCTAGTAGGGAGAGTCGGACCATAACCAAGAACTCAAAGAAAGAGCCTTTCAGGTTGTGATCAGAGCTATGGTGGAAACAAACGGGATGGGATGGTAACAGTCACTGAGGGGTACTACTATGGAGATGCGACATTCTCCATATGCCTAGGATAGCCTTGCCCTGAGAAGGTTTCAGTCTGGTGAAGGAGACAGACCAAAAACAAGTAGACAAATAAATAACCTAATTGCAGGTTATGAAAAAGAAACAAATACGAACAAACGGTGATTGGAGAAGGCCTCTCTGTGAGGAGGTGTATGTCAGTTGAGGCCTCATGGAGGTGAAGGAACCAGCCGAGCCCAGAGCTGGAGAAAGAACATTCCAAGCAGTGGGACCAAAAAAATCTAAGATGGGGAAAAGCCAGACATTTCCAGAAAGGAGGCCAATATGGCCTGTGGAATAAGAGGGAGAATGGAACAAAATGAGATTGGAGAGACAAACTAGGACCAGTTTCCTTTTGGGCCTTCCAGCCCCACAGTGAAGAGTGGGAGTCTTATACCGAGTGCGCTGAGAAAATGGAAAAATTGCCTACGGTTTCCTATTCCTTGGCCTTCTGTTCCAGAGGGGCTCCTTCTCATTGGGCAGATGGGTACTGGATGTCTGTGAGAAATGAGAAATGTCTGAAAGCACAATAAATTAGCATTGGCCTTAAACATTTCAAAGATATTTAACTGGGTATTTGAATACAGTAGTTACATGCAAGCCTATTCTTGGAGATTGTTATGGCCAAGTAACCTAGTAAGTCAAGTGGAGCCTGAGTCCATTCCCTTTTCCCTCTCTCTAAAATGGTTGACAGAAATGATGTGTCCAACACAGAGTAGTATTTGTTATGTTCATACTGCCTTCCTGCATAAATAAGTAACTAAGGTAGTGGGTTTGATCAGTTGCATGCTACCTCCTTCCAAAGAAGATGTGAGGTGGGTCACATCAACCTATATATAATATAATAGGATAAAAAAATCAATAGATAAAATTCATGACCATGGGAAAATATAGTTAGGAAAATAAAAAAAACTGAAAGTAAAGTTAAAATAGTGTGCTGAAATGTCACAAGTGGATCACAAACCTGGCTCTGGGCTTCCTGGTGGACAAAGAAAAGAAGGAAGCAAGACAAAGCTCATATTGTCTGTGAGATAAACTGTAGTTTTGCTCAGGATAAGTGCAGCTTTTCCTGGCATAGGAGCCTGAGAGAAATTTCTCTCTTGGGTTCTGTTAGATTGGAGACATTGTGCTCAAGTGGACCTACGTCTTTTTTCAAAAGTAGCTTTATTAAGGTATATTCACATACCATAAAATTCACCTGTTTTAAGTGTACAATTCCCTATGTCTTCTTAAAGATTTCTACATGAGAACACCCAAGGAGGTTTTGTGATCAGAAAACAGAATTATTATCTTTCCTCCAGATAAAGTGATTCATATGGGTAATCATACTTTCTCCTAGCGAAAAACTCTACAATTGTTAGTATTAATATATTGCTAATCTTAAAGATTACAGTATTTGTTCCATTTTATAACATGGAGGGAGAGCCTAAGTATCCGGAAAGTTGAGCAATTTGGCTGACGTCAGACGTTTAGCCATGGTTAGACTTCAAAATGGGAATGTTACGCAAGCCATATTCTGATTCCAATTGCTTAATATGGGTTGATTTCCCCTGTTTACAGATTGCTACTCTTGTAGTGTGTTCATCTCACTCAATTAAAGTCCAGAAATGTGAAATGGGTCCAGAAATCCAAACACTCCTAAAGACCTATTTCAGATTGCTAAACACAGATTAAGTGTAAGTAATACACTCCAATGCTATAAATGAAGAAATAGATGTTTGCTTTTTTATTTTTGGATAAACATATGAAAAATTTGTTTTGAACCTTAAAAAAGTAGGTAGAACATTCCATCACATTGGTCCAGAGATCAGTTTCTAAGAACTTTGCTGATTGTTGGTTAATGATATGTGGCCCAACAGGAATGTATAGACAATAGCTCATAAGCAGAATGTGAAATATGAGGATATTACTTCAAAAGACTTTGCTATTTTCTCAAAGTGTATTAACAGAAGGATAACATGAAATCCGAAAGATTTGTAAATTCTTCTTCTTTGTTTATCCAGCATTTTGAGCTCCTTATAAAGTATTCTACAGAGCCAAGCAAAGATTTGACCATTCTGGAACCCATGGCCCTGGAGCAGGATGTGTTTATGATCGCTCCAGACTCCAGCCAGCATGGACCAAGAGCTAGAGAGAGATATGGAGGCCAAAGTTGATTGCTTGGATCATCTAAGAATCTAGCACAGTTCTGGGATCATAGTAAGTGCTCAGTGATTGGATTTTAACCTGAAGACAATAGGGTGGGGAAACAGTTTTTTATTTTCTTATTTTTTGTACATTTTTTTAAAAACAACTTTTTGTTTAGTGTAAGTGTAGAGCTTGGTGAAGTTTCACAATCTGACCACAACCTGCATTGCCAGTTACCTATTTCTAATGAAGTATTTTTAACAAGGGAATGAGAAAAAGTGGGTAAGACCTGCCCTCGGCTCTGGACATAGTCCAGGAGGGGAGACAGACGACAAACAAAACAATGACGTTATAATCAGGGTGCTGAGTTTGCTACTAGAAGTATGTACATGATACCTAGGGACATGGTGGAGTATGTGGCTGACTTTACCTTGGTTGTTAGTGAACTCTGCACAGAGGAGGGGACATTTGGGATGGGTGTTAAAGAATAAGAGCTTGTCAGGTGGAAAAGGATGGAGACAGAACTCGGCACGTGGAGAGAACAGAGTGGGCAAAGGCGAGTTTGGGAGAACTGTGAGAAGGATAGTGTGGCAAGAACACTGGGGACATGAACATTCCTTAGTTGACCCCAAAGCCCTCCCCACTTGATAGTTTGCTCCTGCTCCCTTCCCAGTCCAACTGCTCCAAAGGGTCATCTACTTACATCGTCTCTTCCTCCTCACCTCCCATCCACTCCTCAACCCACTCCAATCTCTTCCAGACTCTCCACTTTGCTGAAACTGTTCTTGAGTTTATGTTGGAGAGTCCAAGGAACATTCTTCTGTCCTTATGTTATTTAGCTCTCAGAAATATCCAAATTAGTCATTCTCTCATTCTTAAGACAATCCCTTTTCTTGGTTTCTGTGACATCCCACACCTTCAAGCTTCTCCTGCAGTGTCTTTTACTGAATCCCGCTCTTCCTCTACTCATGCAAATAGTAAATAAAATAATACATGCGAAGTGTTTAGAACAGCTCATGGTAAATAATAAGCACTCAATAAATAGTATCTATTATTATTTATGGTCTCCTTGTAGCATCTTTTTAATTTTTCCAGTCTGCTATCAGTTTATATTCTTATCTTATTACCCAACCTCCAAATATTGTTGCTCATCAGGACTCGTGCTTTAAATACCATCTATATATTTATGAATCACAAATTTCTATCTTTACCCTTTATTTTTCCAATGTGCCATTTTTTTCACACAGTAGCCAGAATATTCTTTTTTTTTTTTTTAAGACAGAGTCTCACTCTATTGCCCAGCCTAGAGTGCAGTGGCGTCATCATAGCTCACTGCAACCTCTAACTCCTGGGCTCAAGCCATCCTCCTGCTTCTGCCTCCTGAGTAGTTGGGACTACAGGCGTGTGCCACCACGCCTGCCTAATTTTTTTTTTTACCTTTAAAGAGATGGGGTCTAGCTATGGTGCTCGGGCTGGTCTTGAACTCCTAGCCTCAAGAAATCCCCCCACCTTGGCCTTCCAAAGTGCTAGGATTACAGGCATGAGCCACCACACCTGGCCCCAGAGTATTCTTTTTGAGACTCATGTATCATCATACTTAATGGTGAAATATTGAGCACTTTCCCCCTAATATTGATAACAGGGTAAGGATGTCCATTCTTACCACTTTTATTCAGCATCATACTGGCAGTCCTAGCCAGTGCAATAAGGCAAGAAAAAGACAGAGTCAGAAAAAGATGTGACAAGGGAAGCAGAGGTCTGAATAGTGCAGCAACAACCCAAGGAATGTGGGCAGTCTGTAGAAGCCGGAAAAGTCAAGGAAACAGATTCTCCCCTAGAATCTCTGGAAGGCTGCAGCTCTGCCCACACCTTGATTTTAGCTCAGTGAAACTTCTGACCTCAGAACTGTAATATAATAAAACCGTTGTTTCAATTTTTTAAAAAAGGCAAGAAAAAGAAATAAAGGGCATACAAATTGGGGGAAAAAAAGAAGTAAAACTTTTTATTCAGACATCCTAATTGTGTGTAGAAAAAAATCTAAGGCATCTACAAAAAGACTGAGCTAATAAGCAAATTAAACAAGGTTATGGGATACAAGGTTAATATATGAAACTAATTGCATATTGGCAATAAAAAATTGGGAGAAGAAAATTTGAAACATTATTCTTTATGATAGCATCAAAAAACTTCAAACACCCAGAAAAATTTTAATGAAAGATGTTCAAGATCTCTATCCTGAAAAATAAAACACATTACTAAAAGAAATTAAAGAAGACCTAAATAAATGGATAGATATATCATGTTGATTGGAAGAATAAATACTGTTAAGATGTCAAATTCTCCTGATTGATCTGTGGATTTAATGTAGTCCCATTTATAGTCCTAGGAAATTTATTTTGTAGAAATTGACAAGCTGATTCTAAAATTTATATGAAAATGCAAAAGACCTAGACAAAACAAACTTAAAAAAGAAAGACTTTGGATGGCTGACACAACCTGAATTCAACACTTATTCTAAAGCTACTGTGTGGTACTGGCATAAATAGACAAATAGGTCAATGGAACAGGGTAGAGAGTCCAGAGATAACCCCATATATATATATATATATATAGCCAATTAATTTTCAACAGAGATACAAAGGCAATTTAATGGGGGAAAGGATAGTCTTTTCAACAAATGGAGCTGGGAACAGCTATATATCCTTATAGAAGAAAAGGAATCTTGACTTCTTACCTCACTGCTTAATTAAAAAATTAATTTCAGATGTATCACATACCTAAATGCAAAAGCCAAAACTGTAAAGTTTCTAAAAGAATACGTAAGTGAATATCTTCGTGGCCTGGGTATAGGGCCAGGCAATGGTTTCTTAGATAAGACACATAAAGCACTGCCCATAAAAGAAAAAAGTGATAAATGAAAGTTAATTAAAATTAAACATTTATCCTTATCAATGACACCATTAAGAAAATGAACAATCATGTCATTGGGAAAAAATATTCACAGTACGTATAACTGGCAAAGGACAAAAGACTTGAATAGACACTGTACAAAAGAAGATCTATAAAGGGCCAATAAACACATAAGGGTCTCAACATTATCAATTATCAGGAAAATGCAAACTAAAACTTCAATGAAATACCATTTTACACCCTCTAGAATGTCTCAAATCAAAAAGACTGACAGCATAAAATATTAGCAAGGATGTAGAGCAATGGAAAACCTCACACATTGCTGATGGGAATAAAAAATGACAAACCACTTTGGAAAACTATTTAACAAAGCCTTACAAGTTTAAACATTTATCTACCTTATGATGTAACAATTTCACTCCCAGGTATTTATCCAAGATAAATGTAAGCATATGTCCATGAAAAGACATGTA
>RJWJ010016622.1:0-34222 GCA_004363605.1 Indri indri
CCCAACCGCCTCCAGCGCAGCCGCCCCAGGCGGGGTTGCGGCCTCGGCCTCGCGCAGACCCGGGAGCCGGCAGCGCGCTGGGAGTCGGAGGGGAGCCCGAGGAGCCGTCTCGGTCCTTCCCCAGCGCGTGCGCCCCGAGCCCTAGGCACCAGCGTGTTTCACCCCCTGCCCGCATCCCCAGCGCTCCCACCTGCTCGCAGGTTCACCCGGCACGCGCCACTTCTTACCTCCTTCCCCTTCAACGCATGGGACCTTTCGCCCGTGACCCCATCGAGGGCGGGGCCCCACTACCCCCACCCACCTCATCCCACGCGCTCTGCCCTACGCACCTAGTCCCAGGAAGAGCCCCACCTGGGCGCCCTTTAAGGCGCTCCTCAGGATTTTGGCCTGCGGGCCCGCCTCTCGAGGGCCCTTATGTGTCATGGTCACCCTCAGTGCCCCCAGACTTCGGATCGCAGGAAGTTTAAGAAGAGTCCTAGGCTCCCCCACTCCTGAGTCTATTGGGGTTTGGCAGAGAACTAACTTCCAGAGGCACAGGGTCTTGCAAACCTCTCATGAAGGACATCCAAAGGCCCCCACGCTGGGGCAAACCCAGCGCATCGTGCACTGTCCTCGCGTCCCTGTTCCCAGTCTGCACCGCCCCCCTGCCCAGCCTCGCCCCGTTCGCGCGTGGGACACCCCAGCAACTTCGTCTGCCCTCGCTGCCCTCACCCACCCCTCAGTTGACTCCACCTTCGTGTATTTCTTATGCTTCCCCCAATCCTATGATGCTTGCTCCTCTCGACGCCACCCCGATACTCACGTCGAGAGTAGTTTAATGGTTAGAATCACAGTTTCTGATGATTATATCAAGACGGCAAATTCACTATCCCCTGCTGTGCCAGGTATGAAGCGACTCTCAGCGCCAGAGCTGGAATCTTGAACTGACATGAGGTTAAGCTTGGCCAGGAGAGGGCGCTGGAGGAACACTGCAGGAAAAGGGGCTTCTCTTTCTAGTGTTTTTCTGCCAATTAATTAATTAAATTTTAAAAATTCCAGAATATTATGGGGTTACAAACATTTTGGTTACATATAATGCCTTTGCCTCACCCAAGCCAGAGCTGCAAGCGTGCCCATCTCCCATACACTGCTCCACACTCATTAGTGGTGAGTTAACCCGCCAGACACCTGATGAATATACAAATGGCCAATAAGCACATGAAAAGACACTCATCATCACTAGTTATTAGGAAAATGCAAATTAAAAACACAATGTGATACTATTTCACATCCCACTAGGATGGCTGTAATAAAACAAAACAAAACATTTTTTGTTGTTTGAAAATAGCAGTTAGCAAGACTGTGGAAAACCAGAACCCTCACATACTGATAATGTGAATGTAAAATGGTGTAGCCCACATGGAAACATTTTGGCAGTTCCTCAAAAAGTTAAACATAGAATTATTATATGACCCTCCAATTCTACTCCTGGTTATATACCCAAGAAAGCAGAAAACATATGTCCATACAAAAACATGCACACAAATGTTCATTGTAGCATTATTAATAATAGCTAAAAAGTAGAAACTCAAAAGTTCAACAACTGATGAATAGATAAGCAAAATATAATATATCCATACAGGTGAATATTATTTGGCTTTATAAAGGAATGAGGTACCGGTATATGCTACAATAAGCAGGCACCTTGAAAACATTATGCTAAGTAAAAAAGCCAGACACAAAAGGACACATACTATATGATTCTATTTATGTGAAATGTCCAGAACTCACAAATACATGGACACAAAAAGCGGTTGCCAAGGCGGGAGGGGAGAGAGCAATGGAGAGTGACTGCTAATGAGCACAGGGTTGGAGGGTGATGAAAAAGTTCTGGAATTAGGTAATGGTGGTGGCTGCACAACATGGTGAATATAGTAAAAGCCACTGAATTGTACACTTCAGTGGGGTAAAAACGGTGAAATTTATGTTATTTGAATTTCTCGATTTTTTGCAAAAGAAAAACTCCAGGAGATGGATAAATGTTATTGCTACACTACTGATGAGACAAGTCAAGCCACGTGCCTCAAACCAGATTAGAACCAAAATTGACTGCACCTCCCAAACTCTCCCATTTAAGCACTAAACTGCAAAAAAAAGAAGAAAAAGAAGAAGAAGTTAAAATGCAACCCTAAGTCTCTACTGGGTGCGGTTTTGTGTTTTTGTTTGGAAGGGTGCAGGGCAGGAGGAGGAAAGGTCAGGCCTGGAGGGCCGGGACACTCACCGCTGAGTCCGCGCAACCGCCACCGCCTCGGGCGCTCAGGAGGCGCGTCCAGCCCAACGCCCCCCAACCGCTCCCACCCCGCGCAGCCGCCCCAGGCGGGGTTGCAGCTGCGGCCGCGGCCTCGGCCTCGCGCGGACCGCGCGGAGGCGCAGACCGGGAGCCGGGGTGGCGTGGGAAGTGAAGAACCTGGGGCCAGCAGGGTGGGGGGAGTGAGGGCCACCCGCGAGCACCGCCCCTTGTCCCCTGTACCTCCCGGACTCCCCTTGCCCCCCACCGAACGTGCACCCACCAGCACCAGCTCACCCTTCGCAGGCTTCCCAGATATTTCACCCCTTGCTCCTCCCCCGCCCACCGCACAGTCCCCACCTCCGGAATGACAGAGACTAGGAGTAAGGACAGCGAGATGCTCGAGATGCTCGCCTTGACCGCAGCATGTAAGGGGAAGCCAACTCGGCAGTCAAGATAAATACTTTAATACAATTTTTTTAAATTTTTAAAATAAAATTTAAATATAAAAGTACATGAGGAGCTATATTGGAGTCTAAAGCAAAAGGAAAAAAAAAATCTGTAATCCTGACTCTGTAGTTAAATTTTTTATATTCTGTTCGTTGAGGATTTTTTGCGTTAATTTTCATTATTTTAAAATATTGCTTTGAAATGTTTTGGGTACTGAATATGTCCCATAAATTTTGTGTGGTAGGTGTGTACCTCAGTGACTTGCCTCACCATGGTGACAGCTCCGCCTTGCAGTCACCTTCAGTGTGCTGGAGGCAGAAGTCTAGGGAGGTGCAAGTGACCACCTCCTCCCTAGGGGCTGTTAGGGGTTATTAGGAACTTCTGGTGGCTCAGGCATAGGTCTCAAGGGAGGGCAGGGAAAGGAGAGTTACTCCAGCTTCCTAGATACTGGCCCCATGTTACTGGTAAGTTTATTAATATTCTTTCTAAGTCATTACTACTAATGGTAATTTATTTTAATAATAATAAAATAAGAAACCTTAATAATACCAAATAATATTAATTAATGTACTACTTATTTATAGTACTTATTATCGGAACCTTAGGACAGTTCTCTGGTCTCAAAAGAACTAATTCAACCAAAATCAACTTTCTCAGTGCCACTTTACTGAGGACCTGGGTGATGTTAACCAAAGCTTTATAAGCAAGATGATTTGAGGTGATTTACAGACTTGTCCTGTTTCTGCAAGATTCACTGGAAGCAAATACTGGAGCTTTCTATTTAAACAGGGCTGAATTCCTTAATTTACAATGGAAGCAGATAAATATCTGTCTTTCCTATTTCTTATCTCTCTTTTAGTTAATGGGTATTTGATGTTGCCTTTTTTGCCTCAAGAACAATAGCCAAACTGTTGATTTTCTTTATTTCCTCTGTGTTCTTTAAGCCCCAAAACTGTTATGTAATAATTATAATAACACAAATAATGGTTCATAAACATTTCTGTAACCCCAGCAACCCTGGGCATAAATTTCTAGGGGTAGCGAATGGAAGAAACAGAATTGTGTAATTGAAATCAGCTTTTCCCAACCACCAATGTCTTCCTTCTTTTTTGATAATATGTGTTTATTATGTGGCTACTCTGTACCAAGCACTGTGCTAAATGCATTACATAGAATTTCTTATTTCAATTAGTACATATTTTGACATTTGTTCATCCACTGTCTTTTATGATTTTGTGACCATTTCCTAAATTCCAACCCAAATACCAGTGGAGCATAACTTAAGCACACCCCACCTCTTGAGCTATCCTCCCAGGCTCCACTCTTGCTCATCTGTTTCATCCTACACATTGGCACAACACCCATCTTTTCAAATGTTTAATCTCTTTGAGAATGTAATTTACTTCCTAAGAATCACCGTTCTTAGCCGCCTAACGCCAAGATCCATTCCCCATTTTATCTCCTGATGCTCCCAGACACCAGCCTCTTATTCCAGTCCAACTCATCTGGCAATTCACTGTTCCCAACAACCAGACAACATTCCTTCCACCCTAGGGCTTCACCTGACCTGAAATGCCCTCTACCTCCCCTTCTGCCAACATAGCTTAATGTTAGGAGTACAGTTGTGAAGTCTGACTCCAAGAGAAAAGCTCACCTCCTCTGCTCACTTGCTTAGTGACCTCTGGCTAAATCCCTTCTCCTCTCAGAGCCTCAGATGGACAGTAGCTACTGTAATAACAATACTTCTTTACCTAAGAGGTTGTCCTATAATTAAGTGAGATATTGTCCATAAAGTGCATGGTGCAGTTCCTGGCACATAATAAAGATTAATAACCTGGTGTTGTTATCAATGTTGTCATTATTACTATTTCAGACCTTGGTTTCATGAAACCCTTCTCTAACCACTCCAGGTCAAAATAATCTCTCTCCCCTCCCCTGCCCCTTTTTTCTTCTCTTTTTTCTTTGAATTACGGAAAGCACTTACTTTTCCTATCCCTGATTTGGCACAGGATGTTACTACCTTAAGCCTTCCACTGTTACCTTCCTGTGTGTACAATGTCTTATTTCCCCAACGCAAGTAAAAGCTCCTTGAAGAAAAGACCCTGCATCTTGGCTTTTTGTGTGATGGAAGCCATTAAATACACCTTGCCCTGGGAACTCCCCCCCTTTTAAAGGTGAGGGTTAGTTAGGTTAGTTAGCCTGCGAGAAAATTGTGCACTTAAAGCAATCAACAGCCGGGGCTCTGGCGGTGGGGGCGGGAGGGAGAGTAGGGTAAGAGACTCCACATGGGCGCAGATGGAAACGAAAAAAAAATTGTAACAGCCCTCTGTCTCCTTTCATCTATTTCCGAGCAGTAGGCAATAATTTAAGAAATAAAGGAGCCCCATCATCATCTGCCTATCTCTCCTGTCTCTTATTTCCCAGGATGGGCGACCGAGAGACAGTAGCAAATTGCGGAGTTGGTGGGGAGGAGGGGACATAGCGCGACAAAACCCTCTACCAACGCGTCTTGCCAAGGAATGTGGCCACAGCTGATTACAGGACTTGAGAAAGTGGACCCAAGAATACTAAGTCCCAGCCTGTCACCTCGACGCCAATCGTGGGCAATCCACCGCTGGAGGGGACCCATCTCGCCCACCCTTAGGAGTTGGGATGGGAGGAGGAGGAGAAGACAGGCCTGGGGGGCGGGGCGGTGTTGCTCCGCCCCCGGAGCCGGGGCGGTGACCGGCAGGTGGCACCGCAGCGCGGCGGGGCGCTCATATAGGGCGCAGCCGGCGGAACGGGGATCGCGGTGCCGGGACTGAGCTTAGCGGGCAGGCGGCGAGATGAGGCGGGCGCCCGCGTTCCTGAGCGCGGCCGAGGTGCAGGACCACCTCGGCAGCTCCAGCCTCCTCATCCCGCCCCTGGAGACCGCCCTGGCCAACTTCTCCAGCGGCCCCGACGGAGGGGTCACGCAGCCCGTGCGCACCGTGGTGCCGGTGGCCAAACACAGGGGGTGAGTGAGAAAGGCCGAGGCCAGGGGCAGGAGACGCTGGAAAGGAGGACGAGGAGGGGAGCACGAAGGGAAGCGGTGGGAGAAGGGAAGAGACGGCTTGCTTAATCATTGCCAGTAACAGCTGCCACTTAATATGCGCTACCCACTGTGTGCTAAGCGGGCGCTTCACAGGTGTAACAGACACGCTGTCCACTTAGGTAGGTATTGATTCCACCATTTACTAGTGGAAAACTGAGACTTGGAAAGGTTGAGTGACTTAGCCAAGCTTACACAGCTAGTAAGTGGCAGAGCTGGGATGGTTTTTGATCCAGAGCCAGGCTCTTGAACATACATACTATGTATGCTGTCTGCGGAAAGGGCAGAGGAACAGGAAAGGGCCGGTGAGGCAGAGATGCAGGAAAGGGAAAGGAAGGTATAAGGGGACTTTATAGGAGACCCCAGCGTTGATGGGAAGGGGTTGAAGCTGCTCCTTCTCTCCTTGTAGCTTCCTAGGGGTCATGCCTGCCTACAGTGCAGCAGAGGATGCCCTGACCACCAAGCTGGTCACCTTCTACGAGGGCCACAGCACCATCTCCACCATCCCCTCCCACCAGGCTACTGTGCTACTCTTTGAGCCAAGCAATGGCACCCTGCTGGCGGTGAGCATCTCTATCATGGGGTGGAGGGGGACCCTTGGGTCCAGAGCTAGGCTCAGAAGTTAGTTCTGCAGGAGCAGGGGGAATTTTGATTGTGACCACATGTACCCTACAAGTGGCTGGATACCAGGGACAGTGAGGGTTATCTGTAACCATGTATCTGTTTCTAGGACTGCCTGAGGATGCATAAAGTACATGCAGCGCCAGCACGTACTGCTGCTTCAAGCATGGATATGTCATTCTTGTATATGTCCTGGTTGTATCTCAGTTACCCCATACACAGCTTGAACTAAACGAGTGCCAAGGAAGCAGTTATCTACTGAATCCTTGTCAATATGGAAAACAAAGGGTGTTCTGTGATCCCTGGGAGTCTTTTCTGAGGGGTACACAATGACCTGTTTTAACATCTAAACATAGTATCAAAAAGTAGCAGTAGCTCACATTTACTGAGCATATTTTGTGTAGGGGGTACTGTTCTAAACACGGCACATGTATTAACCCTCTTAATACTTTAAAGCCACTCTGTGAGGTGGGTAAATTATTACTGCCACTTTACAGATGAGGAAACTGAGTCATAAGCAACTATGCCGAACTTATCCAAGTTTATGTAGCTAATAGGTAACACAGCTGAACTTCAAAGCTGCTCAGTTTAAGTCCACGACCTATGCTCCCTTAAGACAACACTTCACTGCCCTTTTAACTGCTACTTATTGGGTACCTATTACGTGCCAAGCAGGAGATACTGATCACATTCAATTCTGACAAATTCCTCTGTGGGAGTTTTTATTACCTCCCCTTCCCCCCAACTTCTGTCAAGGTCCCTGAGGCTCAGATTAGTAGAGCCACTTTGCTTGAGGTCACACAAAGACCCAGGAATCACTCCTAGGTTTGTCTGACTGTGGGATTTATACTCTTAACTCTTGTAGTCTGTGTGCTCCAACAAGCTGGCTCCTAGACTATCCTTCATTCCCCCTGAACGTCTGGCCCATCAAGGAATATTGTTGTTCATTACTCCTCTGAGAAAAGCATCTAGCTCTTCCCAATGTATACTCATCCAATGAAGTTGGCATCCTTACTACCCACCAACAGTGGTTCCCTGGGAAAGTAGGACCTGGGGCTTTGAAACTAGATGACAGCGGAATCTGCCCAGTAGCTAGGGGATTCAGTGCCTCATCTGTAAAGTGAGAATAATGATGTCTGCCTTTGAGGGTGAGCTGAGATGAATAACTTATAAATGGAGAACAGTGCAAAGGGTGGTTATTAGTATTAGCCGGACATCATTCTCAACCCTCACTGTGCACCGGAATCACCTGGGGAACTTTCAAAAACAAGGCTGTCTGGGTCGCACCCATAGAGAGTCAGGTTTAGTTAATCTAAGAGTGGTATCTGGACATCTGTCTCTTCGCAAAGCTCCCCACGTGTGCAGCAGTTCAGAACCACTGAGATAGAGTTTCATGGCCCTTGTTCCAGATGTCAAATGACAATCTTGTCTCTCAAGTTCCTTCTTAATTTGGTGTTTTGAGAATCCCAGAGCAAGAAAAGAAAATAGGCAATTCTTGTGGGTTCGTCATGTGCTAGATGTTTCCAGATGTGCCAAAGCATTCAATCCTCACAATAACCCTCTGAATCATTGGCATTATTTTTATTTTTACTGGTGAGGAAACCAGTGCTTATAGATTAAAATGTTTGTTCAAAGTTGTATATCTTGTAAGTGGGGGAATTGGATCCAGTTCTGATTGCTCATGCTCTTTGTAGGATACTATAACACTTCCTAGGCCTACTCTTTTAAAACTGTTTCTCTGTTTAAGTAGTGGATAAGGGTGCTCCTTGCTCACTGTCTCTCCTTACCCCCAAGGTCATGGATGGAAATGTCATAACTGCAAAGAGAACAGCTGCAGCATCTGCCATTGCCACCAAGGTAAGATTATGTCTGGCCATACTATTAAGGTGAGCTGGTGGGTAGGGTTAGGTGTCTCAATCTTGAGAGACTAAGGGTGAAGTGAGGAACTTATTTTGGTCTTCCAGTGGACATGGCTGGAACTCCATATGCCAAGTGAGATATCAGGTGAGCACAGTAATTTACAAAATTATTAGCCACCATTTATTATGCATGACCAGATTCCAAGTACCTTACATGCATAATTATTGATCTTCCCATCAACCTTGCAAAGTCGATATGATTATTTCCATTAGGAATTTCCATTTGTAATTTACAAAATTATTAGCCACCATTTATTATGCATGACCAGATTCCAAGTACCTTACATGCATAATTATTGATCTTCCCATCAACCTTGCAAAGTCGATATGATTATTTCCATTAGGAATTGTGGCCCAGAGAGGTTATATGAGTTGCCCAGGATCACACAGCCAACAAGTGGTGGAGTAAGAATTTAAAATTTGACCTCTCCGACCTTCAGGACTGCTTTCTTATCCCTGTACTGCCTGTATCGCACTGCTCCTGGTAAGACAGTATGGTTGCCACACAGGCCAGAGCTAGTACTGCACAAGAGGTAGAGGGTGAGCTGAAAAGATCTAAGCCAGATTTGTGTACTCATTAAATTAGTATTGCTGAGCTCCTGTCATGTGCTTGACACTGTTCTAAATGTTGGATACAGCAGTGAACAAAACAGAGTGGCACACAAAAGTGAAACATAGTATGATTTGCTAAAAAAAAAAACAAAAAAAACCAAAACCTTTTGAGTTTAATAATGTGCTAATTAGTAATTGATAAATATTAATATATGAATTTTATAATTGTGTGAAATTATGTAAATTAATAAATTA
This sequence comes from Indri indri, assembly GCA_004363605.1. Classification (NCBI taxonomy): domain Eukaryota; kingdom Metazoa; phylum Chordata; class Mammalia; order Primates; family Indriidae; genus Indri; species Indri indri. Next base: position 9,134 of record RJWJ010016622.1, read on the forward strand.
ATCATGTAAATTTATGTAGGTAATAACTGTTGATATTTATTAATAAATGATTAATAATGTGCTTAGAGTTTGCTAAAAAATGAAAACAACCATCAAAAAAGCCACATAGGATGTTGGAAAGATGAAAATAAAGAATGGAGAGTATTGGAGAGGGTGGGTCATCTTAAATTATCCAGAAAAGACCTCACTGAGAAGGTGACATCTGAGGAAAGACTGAAAGTGGTGAGTGAGCCATGCAAAAATGTGGAGGAGTCCTCCAGGCGGAAGGAACAGCAAGTAGTGGGGGTGATGATGTTCCTAAGCAGTGTTGAGGCATCTTACAAGAAAAACAGTATTTTTAGAGGTTAGAGTTAAGAAGAGGCTTACAAAACAGGCTTCCATGGGAACACTTGGAGTCTGGAATCTTTCACATTAAATGGAGAAGCTCAAGGTCTTGGAACGCTGATTTTCCTAAGCATAAAGTAAACGTGTAACCCAGGGAAAGGTTGAAACAGCAAAGACCAGGTGTTCGGATTGTATGTTAAGGTTTTGTAGGTACAGGATGGGGAGGGAAGAATGTGAGGATTAATCTGGTAATTGTATAGGGTGTAGATTACATAACCCACCTTGTTGAACTGGTTTTTCATTATATCCAGAGCCGACTCAGAGAGAAATAATCAAGGGACTTTTTGCTATGCTTGCTAGTAATTTAGGAACAGAATGAGTCTTATAGTAAATATTGCCTGTCATCTGTAAAGGACTTTGGTGTTCTTCAAAATCATTTCCAACCCATTGCCTGGACTTTGAGTTTCTGTGAGGAAGGCAGAGAGCAAGTATTATTGGCTTCATTTTACAAAAATGAAATGGAAACTAGGGTTTCCCGAAGCCAAACAACCAGGTACCTGCAGGTTCTTCCGAGGCTCTGTGGTCTTCTTGTCCCAGAGCAATACTTATGCGGCTGCATCATCTGCTGCATTTGAATTTTTTAATTCAAATTCCCAGAACTACTGAATCAAAATCACTGAGAGTGAGGCCCAGAAAACTAGCCTTAAAAAAAAAAATAGCCTATAGTTGATTCCGATGATAACCAAGTTAGGGAATGACACTGTGAAGACCCAGCTTTCAATAACACTGTGCTTTGTTGCATTACTAGAAATCTGTACTCCCAGAAGAGTTGAGACACCTTGGGTAGACACTTCAAAGTGAAGGCTGAAACTTCACAGCTTTATTTCCAGCAGCTTGGATGGGCTATTTCAATAAGGAACAAAGGGTCTATTTTGCTTTTTGCCTTAATGAGAGTAGAATATTTTCTTGTCTACCGCTTTTCTTTCATTTAGGGCTTTTGGGGGAGGATGAGAAGTATAGGAAGCTCTGGGGCCCGATGAACACAATAACTTCTTTGTATTTGGGTTTCACGTGACCTTAGTTGAGGACTTTGATGTGCTTTCTCAAGGTGACAGTATGTATCAGGGTGTATCCCTGGCATGCATTTATTCTACAAATATTTGAGTGTCCACCAGGTTCCAAGGCCCTATGCTCAGCATGAAGCAAAGAATGGGCAGTAAACCAGGCAACAGTGTTGTCGTCTTGGAGCAGGATCCAGTGGCAGAGACAAGATAGTAATGCAAAGATCCCAGCAATAAATGTGAAACTACGACCCTGACTAGTACTATGAGAGCATAAAATGGGGACTCTTGATCTAATCGGTGGAGTTCGGGAAGGCTTTTCCTATGTAAGGGATATTGGAGCTGAGATTTGTAGGATAATAAGAGTTACTCATGAGAGGCAGGGGGAGAAGCATTCTAGGCAGAGGGAAAAACCTGTGGTTGCACAACGCACGTGTGCTGGGGAAAAAGCAAGGAGGCAGTTAGAAGAGGGGAAGTGCAAGGGAGCATGGCATGAGAGAGGGCTGGAGACATGGGAGGGCCAGACCTCAGGTGCAAGGTTTTGACAAAGGCAAATGAAACAGACTTTCAAACTCTTGCTCAAATGAGAAACCTAGCAGATTCATTCATATGCATGTTTTTAATTACCTGCATGCTTATGGGAAAAGACTGAAGTGCCACTAATCTTATTATGATTTAATAAATCTTGTAAACATTTATACCATTTAAAAAAAGAGATGTCAATTATTACCAGGACAACAAATTATCAAGTAAGGCAAGCAATCAGAATGACAGATTTAGTTCTGGAGGTTGAAGGTTACTTTTACAGGACAATGTAACAATTTCTGACTCTCAAGTACACTTCCAAGAATAGAGTCCTATGAACTGAAAACTGAAAAAAATGGTAACAGTTAAGGAACAAGCAACCAATTATTCTTATTGGACAGGAGCGTAACATTGCTAGTCTTGTGCATACTGTCATTTTGAAACCTTTTAAAATCATACTCTTTGAACTATATTCTATGGCACAGGATGGTCTCTCTCCTTCTGTAGCTTCAGGAGACATGATTAACTCCTGATATTTCAGAGACGTCTTTTTGCTAGTAATTAATAGGTAAGAAAACTTTTCACTTAAGACTTCGCTTTTAAGGTTATGCTCCAGAATTTCAATAAGTAGCACTGTAAAAAGGAACAGACCCAAGGAGCTCAAATTTTATCACATGGAGTAGAGAAAAGGTAGAAGAGAGTCTTATTTAATACTATGGTCTGAGGAGCACGTGGTGTCTTTCCTCTGTGCCTGTAATTCTCAACTAAGCATGATTTTGCCACCTGCCCCAGAGACATTTAGCAATGTTTGGAGATTTTTTCGTTGTCACAACTGAGGGTTGTGGGAGGAGGTGGGAAGTGCTACAGGCATCTAAGGGGTAGCGATCAGGGATGCTGTTAAGCATCCTATAATGCACAGGACAGCTCCCCTTCCCAACAAAGAATTAACTGGCCCAAACGTCAGTAGTGCCGAGGTTGAGAAACCCAGAGTTACTTCTCGTAAGTCAGAGTGGGCATGTACCAATCCTATGCAAATAAGACTGCCTCTGTCCTCATTGGGCTTAAAGATCAATACAAAGACCAATATTTGTTTAGATCTATAAACAAATAAGTGCTGTGGTATGGTGCATTCTACCAAGGAGGTCAGAAAGACTTCAGTGGGGCGGCGACACTTGATATGAGTTGACCACAGAAGCCTACTTTCCATCACAGACATGCATACACCCTCAGGATGTTCCACAAACGCCAGCTCTACATTCATCTTTAAAGGAAGATAGAGGCTGCAAAAGGATCCACAAAGACTGGACCCAGCAAGTACAGCTGAGAACCTGGGGAAGCAGGGCTCATGGGTTCCAGAGAGCTCTTAGAAGCAGCTCCGGGCTCTGCGAAGTGGGGGTTGCTTAGCACATAGCTGAGGTGGGCTGGCGCAGGAGAAAGGACATGGACTTTGGAGTGTGGAAGATGTGGCTTTGGAGCCCTGCTGTGCCCTTTCATAGCTGTAGGACTGAGCAAGTTACTTAATCTCTCTGGACCTCAATCTCCCCATCTTTAAGAGGAAAATAACAATACAAAGCTCTAGCTCCTAGGGCCATTGTCTGGACTAAATGAGATCATGCAGGTAAAGCATTGGCATATATTAGGTGCTCAATGAAGCCTCCTTCCTTCCCCCCCTAACTCTACAGTGGGGAAAATGAAATGCAGAGAGATGTTTCCTTGATTGCCCACAAGCTATTGAGGGAGCCAATGATAGAGAGGAAGTCACCTGATATTCAAACTATATTTGGTTCTTACCCAGCTGCTAGTGTCTACCTTAACCTTTTCCACCTCATTTTTCTCAAACAGTTCTTGAAACCCCCCAGCAGTGAAGTGTTGTGCATCCTTGGGGCTGGGGTCCAGGCCTACAGCCATTATGAGGTCTTCACAGAGCAGTTCTCCTTTAAGGAGGTAAGTGCAGGGGCAGGGCTGGGCAGAGAAGAGGGAAGGGAGCCGGTGACCTCTGTCTGTACTTCTTCACTGCAGCACGGGTTATTCTGAAATAATTAGGTTGTGAGTCTGGTCTAGACCATTCTTTCACCTTAATGACTTCCCCAGAAGCCCTAGTCAAGGTGATGTCAGGGGAAGAGTCAGGAGATCGGATCACCTCTTTCCAGATTCTCAGGTCACAGGGCATATGCTGGAGGATTCTGGGAGCCTATGCAGTTAGTTAAAGAATTCTATTATGTCCATTATATACATTCAGTTGTCCTTTTAGCGCCTATGTTTTTCTTAGTAGAAACTGAGAGTTTTTAAGTAGTCAAGGTTATGGATCAAGGAACTGGGGATGAGGCCTAGAGACCAGGAGGCCACAGCAGCCTAGTTTTGCAGTCTACACACTGGTCCACCTTTTCTCTGTCATGGCTCATGCTTCCTCCTGGGAATGTTTGATGCTATTTTTACTTTATTAATGTTTTATGTATGCATATGAGAGGGGTGGAATAGATTCAAAGTATGATTTTTTTATGATAAAAATAATACCTCTGCATTGGGAAATACAGATTATAAGGAAGAAAATAAAAGAAAAAAAATGCCCTTTTATCTGTTTTTAAAGACAAGCAGTGAATATGTCCCATTCTTCTCTCATCAGCTTTTTATAACACAGTTTTAATCATGTTAGATATGCACAGTTGTATATCCTGTCTTCTCACTGAATGTCATGTTCTAACATCATCGCTTTGCCAGATTATCTAAGTTTTGCATATTATTTGCATAGTTTTCCATCAAGAAGGGCAACGTGATTAAACCATTCATTTGTGACTGGGCAAAATGTCTCATTTTTCATCTTGGTTGACAATCTTACTGAGACATAGAGTTTATTTCTATATTTGTTATGTTTTATTATGAGAGATTCTTTAGGTCTTATTTTCAATTGAAGCCTGGCAACCCCCTGGCCCAAACATAGAAGCCTGTTAAGCAAGCCAGCAAGTTCCCAGTTCCTGGTGAGGCCAGTGACACCCTATTCCCATCCCACCCCAGCACCTTTCAGGATTCCAACTGTAGCTACCACTCTTGGCCTTGTCATTGGCTGCACCATTCACCTTCAGACCCTTCTGATCTTTAATTTCCTACTTACTCTTTAGAGACCAAGTTATTCCATGCAAAGCACTGCTATAAATAATCATTTTTATGAATCTCACACCTGCTTCAACTCCTTTACAAGGTTTCAAATATAAAGTGTGACTTTGACACCCACCTTGCCCAGTTATTCCCATTTTACAGATGTGAAAACTAAGGTTGAATGAGATAAAGTACTATTGGTAAGTGAAGTCAGGATTGGTTCAAGCCTACCTGGCTCCAGAACTTGCTCTGCTAATCATTACACTACATAGTAGCTATTAAGCTATTTAGTAACTATTAAGCTATTTAGACTGTGTGTCCTGGCTTAGAACTGAAAAACTTCCAGCCTTCTTTAAAGGGGAAAGTGGTAGATAAAGCTCATTTTCAAACATCTGGCCAACTATCTGTCCCAGCTAATGCTGTACCCTTGATCAAATGTCCATTCACCCTAGGGAATGATTTAAGTAACCACAGCCCCAATCCCAGAGTGGTTCAACTTTCTCTTAGCATCCCTAGGTTTGGTGTAACATAAGCAGCCAAAAAATGGCACTAATGTCCCTCTTGTTACCCCCAATGAAGGTGAGGATATGGAACCGCACCAGAGGAAATGCAGAGAAGTTTGCAGACACAGTGCAAGGGGAGGTACAGGTCTGTTCATCGGTCCAGGAGGCTGTGACAGGTGCAGATGTGATCATCACAGTCACCATGGCAACAGAGCCCATTTTGTTTGGTGAATGGGTAAAGCCAGGGGCTCACATCAATGGTAAGCAGAGTGGCTCCACGAGCCATGGTAGGTGGTAGCCAAATTCCTCCCCAGACCGGACCAAGGGGCTGCTTCTGCAGAGGTGGCTTACTCATGATGCAGAATGCCCAAGGTTTTTAAGGGCTTTGGAAACATGTGAGCCCCAAAAAACTGTATTCACTCCCAAATATGAAAAGGAAATTACAAACCTGAAACTAACATCTACTTAGTTAATCAATGTTCTATAAAATGTAACATTATGGCAAATGGTCAATCACAGCTCAATTCTTAAATGTGATGAGGTTTAAGTCCCAAAGACCAAATGAATCATTTGTTGTTAAAAACACTTAGAATTATAAAAAAACACGTTTCAAAAAAATTACCATATAAAAGACACATAATGTGACATGTGGATAGTTTTTAGTATGTGTGATAGGATGAGGGGGAGGCGAGGGGACTCTAAACATAAGGGCGCCTGGGCTTTTGAAGCCCTTCAGATGGCTCTGAGGGTTCTAGCAAAAGCTGATCTATATTTAATATTTACTATTGCAGGTGCTGTTCTAAATTATGATATGTATTATGTTATTTAATCCTTATAGCCATCTTAGGAATTATTATAATAATATCATGACCCCCACTTTACAGGTGGGTAAACCAAGGCATGGAGAGATTAAGTAACTTTCCCAAAGTCAGGGGTTCTTAATGGCAGAGCTGGGATTTGAACGGAGGCAATCTACCCCCAGAGCCCAAGCTCTTCAATCATAGTTGATAATATCTTCCAATAAGAAGACTGGATTCTGGTGAGCGGAACAGACACAGACTAGAGGATTCAAAGATGGCATCGATGTCTTGTGTTTTAGTGACAAGCACACGGTGTGAGCTCAGGAGCTAAGAGCCCTGCAGGTGCAGGCAGATGAACAGGCAAGTGCCAAGGAAAATGACTATGCATTCATTTATAAATGTTCACCGAATCTCTGCCATGTGCCGGGCACTGCTCTAGATGCTGGGGCCGCCACAACAAACCAGGCACTCACAGTCACTGCTTTCCTGGTGGTTACATTCTAGTCAGGGGAAATAAACAGCAAACAAATAGACGCATTGATGAACTAGATCTTCTGGCTAAAGATGAGTCCCGTGAGGGAAATAAGACACTGTGTGTAGAGCCCGATAGTGGAAATAGAAGGTGGAAGTAGAGGGAGGTACTTTCAACAGAGTTATCTGAGTAGCTCTCTGAGGAGGTGATTTCTGAACTGTGATCTGAATGATAAGAAAGAGCCAGCCATGCCAAGAGCTGAAGGAAAGGCATTGCAGGCAGAGGGATCAGCAAGTGCAAAAGCCCTGAGGTTGGTAGTGAACATGGCATGTTTAAGGAATGGGCCAACATAAATTGATGGTCTCAGCCTGCATGGGGCTGGTGTTAGGATGTGGGTCCAGGGAGTAGGCGAGAGATGACTTAGTTGGTAGGTAAGAGGTGGGTCAAGGCTGGCTTTATGGACAATAAGACCGTTTCTGGAAGGACTTGGAAAATCAAGAGGAACCAGCCCTTGGTGAAATGATTTCCCAAGGACATAGCCAAATCTTCAGTGACACTGACTTGATTTTTTCTTTTTTCTTTTCAGTTTAAAACACATTATCTCACAGTTTCTGTGGTTCGGGAGTCTAGGCCTGGGTTAGCTGGCTCTTCTGCCCAAATTGCAAAAAGATGAAATCAGGTGTTATCCAGGCTGTAATCTCATCTGGTGCTCCGGGGCCTTCTTCCACACTCACGTGGTTGTGGCAGGATTTGGTTCCTTACGTTGTAGCATGGAGGCAGCCCATTCCCTTGGGGCTGTCTCAGCTCCCAGAAATGACCCACATTCCTTGTCTTGGGGACCCTCTGTCCTCAAGGTAGCAACAAAGACTCTCCCTCGTATTGGATCCCTCTCACACTTTGAATCTCTTTCCAGGAAGGGCTGACTTGATTTTGAGTCAAAGCATCTCTTGTATTTCCCTGGCCTGGGCACAAAATTGGGTTGTGTGTTCACAGAGGCATCAAATATACTTAAGAAAAGTGTATTACAAGTGCAGGCAAGGGGGAAGCACCAACAACAGATTTTTCTTAGTTTACAGCTGAGCCGAGGGGCACCCCAATCCCAACCGACCCCACACTTCCTTCCTCCTGCCCCCAAGACCCCGCCGCAGCCAGTCTTCTGACGCTTACGCATTCTAGCCCCACTGCAGCCAGGCCAGCCCAGTCCGAGTCAGGCATCTCCCTTTGCTGCCTGGCCCACCTCCATCTGCCTGCGTGGCCTCACACAACCCTTCGAGAATTCGCCCTCTTCAGAGGCAGCAGCTGTCTGGGGGAACAGTGCAGTGAGGAGGGGTAGCCTGAGAAACTGAGCATTTTCCTCACCAGCTTGTGATTTATTTACGAGCCTCGGTAGCTAGTGCTTTTGTTCTATAGAACTCCCCACACAAACGGCCTTCAGGATGGACATTTTTACACCACTCTCTTTGGAAAGTAGAGCAAGGGAGAACAGCAGGAGAGGGGAAAAAGGAGAGAAAACTGGACGGCGGTGCAAGAAGGCATATAAATGCTGCCTTATATTTGTATAAGGCCTTAGAGCAGTTTTCAAAGACTTGCTGGCCATGGGCCGGTTCCAGCCAGCAGACGTGTTTTGTTTGGAATAGAGTGATCTAAAGATCAAGGAATAACATATGCAAATAGATTTCCTGCTTCTCTTTTTTTTTAAAAAAAAAAAAAAAAGGGAATATCTGGTAACAATGGACCTGCATTCACACACATGGCAACAATTAGCTGGAACTGAATGATGACTGTCCCCTTTGGAAGGGCCTGCTTGCTTCAAATCCAGCCCCGCTGAGCAGCTTTGCTCCTTTTCATCACCTGTGTGGCCCTGCAGGCATTTGGTTGCAGCCTCTGCAGTGTCCTGTGTCCCTGTGCCAGGAGGCATGATGCCTCGGATTCGGTCATTCTGGTCCTGGATCCTGCAGAGGATGTGACAGCTCAGTGCCAGGCTGGCGCCAGTTTGCTTTTTACTGGGGCTTCTGATGACCCTAACACTGGGCTCTTTGTCATGAGTTAAGAGAGAAGTGGCTGGGGTTAAGGAATGAGAATGATTAAAGAGCAAGTTGACAGAAGGAAAGAAGTGTGGGGTAAGAACAAGCTCCAAATGACACCTCTGTTTCAGGGTTTTTGTGAGGAAGTTGCTGCTCTCGATAAGCGAAGACCTATGCTTGCTTCGGCAGCACATACACTAACAATTGGAACAATGAGCAAAGAGACAGGAAAGCCATGGTGCTCTCTCAGACCTAGATTCACTTATCACACGTCACCCAGGCCAGGACCTTCGCTTCTCTGAGCCTCAGTTTGTGCCTCTGTTGAGTGGGAATAGACATTGAAGCGTATTTGGGAGGACCATAAATATTATGTGTAAAACAGCCCACAGATAGTGGACACACAATAAATGAATGCTAAGTCATCTCGAAATCTTTCAGGAATGAGGCAGGGTATGCAATGGAAAGGAAGACAATTCTTAGTAAGAATTTAGCCTTACTGATTGGGAGGGACCTGGCCCGGGGAATGAGAAGATGTCCCGAATTTGAGTGTTCCCATGTTCCTTTGTTCACCTCTCTCCTATGCCTTGGCCCTTTACTATCCCTCGGGACTGCTTCTGGGCTTAGGGTCTGTTTTGCCGTCTCTTAGCCGTTGGAGCCAGCAGACCCGACTGGAGGGAGCTGGATGATGAGCTCATGAAGCAAGCCGTGCTGTACGTGGATTCTCGGGAGGCTGCCCTGAAGGAGTCTGGAGATGTCTTGCTGTCAGGGGTGAGCCTGTCTGTCCTCGCCTGGATCCCAGGGTTCTAGTAGCTTCCTCCAGTTCAGCCTGCTCCAGAAGTCATTCACCCCACTTCCTCATGGAGAAGGAGCTTCTGAGCATCTTGCAACCCTTTTCAATCCCATTCCAGAACAATATGACCATTATGATGGTGACATGTTTTTCTATCTCCTTTGCCTGGAGGGAGAAGCTTGATGGATTTTTCCAGTGGGCTGTCCTGTAATGCAGTGGGATTGGGAGACGGATGGGAGCCTGTTTTAGCCTGGAAATTGTCCTGATATGGCCAGCACAATAGGACTGTGGTTAGCCACCTCTGGCCTTCTTTTTCTGTTGTAATCAGGGCATAGAAGCAAGAAGGGGGCTGCTAAAATGCGTGTTTAAATAAAAACATGTCTATTTCCTCACTGGCATAATGATCTAGCACTGCAGTCCCCAGTCGCCAGGCTGTGGACTGGCACCAGTTTGTGGCCTGTTAGGAACCAGGCTGCACAGCAGGAGGTGAGTGGGCGAGCGAGCGATGGAAGCTTCCCCTGTATTTACAGCCACTCCCCATCACTCACATCACCACATAAGCTCCACCTCCTGTTAGATCAGCAGTGGCATTAGATTCTCATAGGAGCACGAACCCCGCTGTAAACTGTGCATGGGAGGGATCTAGATTGTGGCTCCTTATGAGAATCTAATGCCTGATGATCTGAGGTGGAGCTGAGGCAGTGATGCTAGTGCTGGGAGCAGCTGAAAATACAGATTATCATTAGCAGGGGGGTTTGACTGCACAATAAATGTAATGCACTTGAATCATCCTGAAACCACCCTGCTCCCTCCTCCAATCTGCGGAAAAATTATCTTCCGTGAAACAGGTCCCTGGTGCCAAAAAGGTTGGGGACTGCTGATCTAGCAGGACAGCACTCCAGACACCAACTTTGATCTCTGCATTCATGGCATCGCAAAGGCAGATGCTACCCAGAAAGGATTTCAGGGGGTGGCATCTTCCCTGATATCATCCGGTTTCCAAATGATCTTTTTATTACGTTTATCCCTCATTCAGTTCAGGGACACCTTGTGCTGGCTTCAGAGGCCAACCCTGAGCAGACTTTAGCTTCATGCCTGGGTCAGCGTATGTCTGTTTCACAGGCCGAGATCTTCGCTGAGCTGGGAGAAGTGATAAAGGGAGCGAAGCCAGCCCACTGTGAAAAGACCACGGTGTTCAAGTCCTTGGGTAAGATCCAGTGCTCCCTGGGCACACATCCAACCAGAGCACAAGGCAGGTTCACCCATTGGTGGAAAGAGGAATAAGTCACCAGGCTCTGTAGCTGAATCATTGTGAAATCCGTCATTCGGGTCAATTATTTATGTCTTAGTGTAGCTGCTAAGCCCATGAACTCTGAAACTGAGCAGTCTGGGGTTGGAGTCCCTTCTCTGCCACTCACCAGATGAGTATCCTTGGGCAAATGATCTGACCTCTGTGAGCCAGTTTCCTCCACACCTGTGACCTTGAGTTGTGAGTATTAAGTGTGACGTGTGTGTAAAAGGAATCATTTAGATGTAGATCTCAATGAAACTCAGAAGAAGATATCCTTCAGAGGTGGGGGCAAGGGACAAAGATGTTAAAAGAGAGAGACATTAAGGGAAATGGCAGAGAGACCCAACTCGAAAGAGATTCAGACAGGAAGTACATCCTGAGATGTCTTTGTTCCCTCCTTCCCTGTTCCCCTCACCTGATGCTTTGAGGCGGGCTTCCGTGGGGAGCCCCATACCTCCTGGGTTGTATGGGGTACCTTGTGGAGGGTAGAAACCCAACAAAGGGTGGGCTCTTCCAGGGTTGGGTCTGCCCCTGGGCCCAGCTCTCCCACTCCACCAGATTTAAGGAAACGGAAGTACTTGGGAAGAGAGCTGATGTTCAGCTGATACACCTAAATATTGAAACACTGCCACCTGGTTGCTAAATAGTTGCTACCCTAAACCCCTCAAGAGTGCCCTCTGTCACTCTCTCCAGACCTTCTACACTTCTTCGTGATCAAGCAACGAAAGCGTTAATGCCCGGCAGAACACTGAGAGGGCTCTGGCCACTCAGTGCTCATGCCATCGGTTGGCTTCCATGCTTTGCTGGTGGTTAAGTATTTTTAAAATCTCTCACGCTCTGGAAGACAGGCAAGGGCAACATAAACTTTATCTGGAGACTGGTTCAGAGACATCACACTGATCCAGTTGTGTCTGAATGTTTCGGAGTTCATAGCAGATCAGAGGTCAACCAGCCTCACCTTAAGGAGCCAAAACACTGCAGCAACCTGCTCTGCAGTTTCTGTTTTCTCACTTTTGAGGATTGGTTTGTTGGCACATCCGTTCATCTGATATAATAGATGCCTATGAAGCACCTATTATGTCTCTGTGCCGGGTGCAGGGGTTAAGGTGTGTATCCAAATCCACAAGACAAAGGGGAGATACTGAAGGATACAGGGTTTGAACTGGACCAGGGGTCAGCAAAGTCCAACCTGTGGGCCGAACCCGGGGCCCACTGCTAGAAATGCGTGGCCCATGAGCCAGAAATAGTTTTTACATTTTCAAATGAAAGAATAATATTTTATGACACATGAAAATGACATGAAATTCAAACTTCAGTGCCTATAAATAAAGTGTTCCTGGAACACAGTCAGGCTCATTTCTTTTACCTATTGCTTATGGGTACTCTTCTACTCCAAGGGCAGAATTGAATAATTGTGACAGAGACCATGTGGCCCGCAAAGCCTGAAATATTTACTGTCTGACCCTTTACAGAAAGTTTTCTGACCCCTGAACTAGACCTTGAAGGATACAAAATTCGTTTGGGGGGCATTTCTTGCTTAGTATCACATTCCCTGCCTTGATGTGCTCTCCAAGCCTGAGCTCACCTCTGGGGACCGGCCCCCATTATCCCGCCTGGGCATCAGCACAGACACGCATCAGAAAACTGCCAGCCACGGGGCCTGGGTGGCTTCAGGGAGGGTAGTTCTGACAAAAGGTGAACCAAATTTCTGTCCATTCTAGGAATGGCAATAGAAGACACGGTTGCAGCCAAACTAGTGTATGATGCCTGGTCATCTGGCAAATGAAGCAGAGGAGCTTTGTGTTGAGACGGATGCTACAGCTCAAGGATGTTGCCACTGGTTGTCTCACAGTTTCTAGATCAAATGAGGGAATCCAGTCCCTGGCAAACTGTAGTTTTGTGCTTGTCATGTTTTGCCTGCAACACTGAGATCCCCACTCACATTTGTAGTCAGAAAGCAAAACCAAACTAGGTAACCATTTCTTCTGTTATATCAGTAGCATTTCTTTCCCTTGTATGGCACTGCCTTTTGCATTTCCCCGAAATAAAGCATTCTCCAATTCAGCAGTGTTTGCTTTGGTAACCTCTGTTCCCCATGGCAAGGAAAGTTGAGAGGGATCAAGTGCTTCCCTTTGCTCCCCGGGGGAACTCCAATGACTATAATGAAATTTCTTTTCAATTTTTTTAATTGAGATACAATGCACACACAAGATTCACTATTTAAAAGTGTACAGTTCAGTGGGGTTTTTTAGTATCTGCAGAGTTGTGCAACCATCACCACCATCTAATTCCTGCACATTTTCATTACCCCAAAAAGAGATCTGGTGCCCACTGGCAGTCACTACCCATTTGCCCCTCTTCCCAGGCCCTGGGAACTACTGTTTTCTGTCTCTATCGATTTGCTTCTTCTGGACATTTCTTATAAATGGAATTATATAATATGTAGCCTTTTGTGTCTGACTTCTTATAACAAAAATTTAAATGAACAGGGGGTTTCTATATATGGGTCAGGACTCCTTTGGTCACAAATGGTGGAGACCACAACTCAAACGACCTTAAGCTGCATGAGCAAGGAATGGAATCTATTGGCTCTTATAATTAAGGAGTACACAGGTACCTGGTTTCAGGTGCAGCTGTATCCAGGGGCTCCAAGTATCATCAGGGTCCAGTCTGGTTCTCTCTGTTTCTCTGTCCTGTTTTCTTCAGCATTGGCTCCATTATATCAAGCAAGTTCTCCCTTTGTCGTGGCAGGACACTTGCCAGCAGCTCCTGAATTATGTCCTCTTAAGCAGCCCTGGCATAAATAAAGATTTTCTCCTGTCATAGTTAAACATCTCAGAACTGAGATCACGTGCGCATTCCTAAGCCTAACCTCATGGCTGAAAGAAATGGAATACTCTGTTTGGCCAGGCTTGGGCCATGTGCCTATCCCTGAATCACCACACTGTCCAGGGGGATCTGATGCCCACCCTTGAAGTCAGGAGTGAAATCAGCCCATCTGACCACATGAGCTGACAGAAGGGAAACATCTCTTACCAAAAACACAGAGGACTTGATATTTGAAAGGCAAAATCCGCAGATGTCCACTACAATGTCAGTGTTCCAAGGGCCATTAAGAATCATCTAGTCCAACTTCAACTTACAGATGGGGAAACTGAGGTGCAGAGATGCCTTCCCCAGGCTTCCTGAATCACTAGCAGAGCTGTGTTGCCCTTGTGCTGCCAAAGGCCCTGCCAAATCCCACCCCCACCCCCAGGCTGGTTACCAGATAAGTCTGCTGCAGAGCAAGGCATGTTGTTTTGCTTTGTTTTCCTACTTATATTCCTCCTGGCAGGGCCTCTTCATGCTCCAGGTAGCTCAGCCAAAAGTTTGTCATGTTTGCCAGGCTGTCTGGACAGGGACCTTTGTGCTGAAATAAGATACCCACGGGATCTGATTCTGCATATCTCAAGTGACTGTGGAGTCTTTCTGGGAATCCTAATAGTCACAACCTTAAGGGATGTGTAGAGAAGGGATGATGAGAATATTCATTTACATATTTCTTCTTTCATTCATTCCACAAGAGCCCCTATCATAACTCTATGCCCGGCTACTAAGATACAACAGAAAAGAAATAGTCCTCACCCTCAAAGAACACACAGTCCAGAAGGGAAAACAAATATATTTTTTAAAAAGCAATTACAGTACAGTGCTTTGGTGTTGCAGGAACATATGATCAAGGGTCATGGCAGGAAATATAAATGCTCCTCAACTTGAGGTTGTGTCCTGACAAACCTTTCCTACATTGAAGATACCGTAAGCCAAAAATGCATTTAATACACCTATGAAACATCGTAGCTTAGCCTAGCCTACCTTAAATGCGTTTAGAATGCTTTCATCAGCCTATGGTTGGACAAAATCGTCTGGCAGCACAGTACACCGTACAGTGTTGGCTGTTCACCCTCATGACCGTGTGGCTGTGGTTTGCTGCCACTGCCCAGCATGCAGAGAGAGTGTCTTGCCACTTTCTATTCAACGCATATCACTTTCACACCATCGTAAAGTCAAAAAATCATAATTTAAGCCATCATTAAGTTGGAGACCATCTGTAGATGCCACACTCAAAAGGCATGATTGAAGAGAATTTAATAAGGAGGCTATTTAGGAAGAAACTCCGCAAGGTTAGCAATAGTTGAAAGAGCAGTTTGGTGGAACCCAGCAAGAACTGGGGATGTAGCCGAGAACTGCCAGGTGGGAAGTGTGGGCTTAGATGGCAGAAGACAGCTGCTGCCCAACAGGGAAGTAGCAGGAGGAATAAATGCCCCGGTCTCTCTCCCATTCTCTGGTCTCTTGCTGGTAACTCCCATAGGCCAAACCCAGCCAGAAGCTCCAGAGCAAGGAACCCTTTGATATAGTCCCCAGAGGTCCTACCCTGCACCTGGGACATAGCAGGGTGGAAAATAGCAGAGAGAAGTTCTGAAAATGGCCTGTACAGCTAGGAAAAGTACTCTACCCAGACTAGGGGTGGAGAGAGAGGGTAAGGCTGCCAGGGAGGATGGCTGCATGGAGGAAGTGTTTTCCAAGCAGAGGGAGGATGGTTGTGCAAAGGCGTAGGCATATGTGAGACAAGGTATATTCAGGAAGCTATAAGAAATCTGGTATGGCTGCAATTAGGGGACAGAGAAAAATGGCCAGAGATGAGACCAGAGGCTTGGAGGACAGAACAGGGCTCTCCAATCTGAGGGACTTGTGTGTGGCAGGGAGAGTCTGAAAAACAATGGATAAGTAGAAAGTGACAAAAGAAGATCTGCATGTCAAAAAGATTAGTCACCCAGCATTGTGGAGAATGAGTGACAGAGGATACTTACAGCAGTCTGGGTGAGTGATGAGGGAGGCATGAACCAAGAGGTGGTCTTGCACTGCAGTCCCCAACCTCCAGGCCGCAGACTGGTACTGGTCCATGGCCCATTAGGAAACAGGCTGCACAGGAGCGGCGGGGGGCTGGAGCAAGTGAAGCTTCATCTGTATTTACAGCCGCTCAACATCACTCACATGACTGCATAAGCTCCACCTCCTGTCAGATCAGCAGTGGCATTAGATTCTCACAGGAGCATGAACCCTACTATAAACTGTGCATTCGAGGGATGTAGGTTGCACGTACCTTATGAGAATCCAATGCCTGATGATCTGAGGTGGAGCTGAGGCGGTGACGCTAGTGCTGGGGAGCAGCTGCAAATGCAGATTATCATCAGCAGAGAGGTTTGACTGCACAATAAATGTAATAAACTTGAATCATCCTGAAACCATCCCTTCTGCCTCCCCCCGGTCCATGGAAAAGTTGTCTTCCATGAAACCGATACCTGGTGCGAAAAAGGTTGGGAACTGCTGGTCTTACACAGAAGAGGATTTAGATTTAAGACATTAAAAAGTTGAAAGGGCTTGATGACCAACTGGGTGAGGAAAGGAAAAGAAGTGTTGTGTTAAACTTTCCATTTATGAAAAATGGATATTTAGAGCTGAGTGTTTCACCCTCAGCACGATCAACACTTAGGTCTGGATAATTCATTGTTGGGGGAGGCTGTCCTATACATTGTAGGATGTTTAGCATCCATTGTTTCTACCCACTCACCACCCCCACCCCCACCATCTCAGGACAATCAAAAAAATGTCTCAGGCATTGCCAGAAGTCCTCTGGGGCACAAGGAGCAAAATTGCCCAGCTTGAGGACTGTTGACTTGGGAGAAAATGAGGTCACTTCCGTGCACGTTGAGTTTGAAGTACTTGTGAGACATTTCAGGGGAGATGTCAGAAAAGGCTTGGGCTTTTGGGTTGCTGCTTATGATCTACAGAATTAATAAATGAGGATATAGCCTCTCCATTATGCAGTATTATGTTATAAAAAAGGTTTATACTGTGTTATAAAGGTTATAAAAGAATTCCAGATCTTTCAAACTAAACCCTAACTAAAGGGGCCTAAAAGAAGGTGCTAGAACAATATAAAGGCCTTGATGAGAGACAAAGACAAGAGGACAATGTGCCAGGATGAGTTTCAAATACTCACTGATCTCAGACTCCATCCCTTAAACTAGTTGCTTAGAATCGCTCAATCCAATGACATCTGATCTCCCCGCTCCCCCCAGCTCCTGGCCCTACTTTCGTCCCCACTACGTACCTTGACATAAAAGTCAACAAGAAGGAAAAGCAGCTGGGAGCATTTCACTGAAAAGAGGAGTTTGAGAAGTTACGGTGTGGTAAAGGCGTCCTGTGCTTACATTTCGGGCTGTCATGTAGCACAGGCCAGTTACATGCTCATGATTTCCTAAATCTGAGTTTCCAGCCAAGACCATTGCCCTGGGCTCCAAATCCATAATAAATATGTTGCATTAGAAGAGCCCAAAGGGACTTGGTGAAATCCCCAGCAACAAACATTTCACAAAAAGGGATGGGACTCACATGTTCAGGTTCGTTTCTACCAACCTGACTGATGACCATCTCGTTGTTATGTAAGTTGAGGCAGGAAGTGGAACCAGTGTCTCATTAGGCAGATTCTGAACAATATCTGAAGAGGGGGTCCTGGCATCTACGATAATGAAACATTAAATATAATAGAGGCAGGCTCACCCTACACACTTTTTTGAGTGCCTTATATATGCCAACTACTTCTGTGCACATTAATAAAGGCAAGCACAACTTCCGTTTATTCCAGAACAAAATACAGTGTTTGTAAACATAATCATCCCCTAATGCAACATATTTATTCAGTGACTAATAAGCTTTCTGAATCTATCCATTGAGGCAGAATGAGCCAATTGTTTATCAGACTTGAGCATCTGTGTCCTCCCTATGCTTATACCCTGCATGATGCCTCTTAGAAGTAACCCAGACAGATGTGAACCAGAAAGCATGCTGAAAATAAACAGCTGCTTCTATATTATACACATAAATCAACAGTAAACTTAGCTATTCAGTAGGGTTTCAATTTGAATTTGGGATTGCCATTCAAAAAATGTCAGCAGCAATGTTGCCAGTTCCTGTTGTGGAACCTACATGTGTTCCTACAGGCAGCAATAGTCATAGACAACAGTAAATAAAAGATAGGTACATAATGAGCACAAACGGGTAAAATTTACTTTTACAAGCAAATCTCCCCTCCAAAGAACCTGGATATTTTTTTTCCTTTTTTAAGTTTCCGTAGGTGTTTGCCCTTAGAAAAATCATCAACAGGCAGACTTTTTTTTCTGTATCGTTCTTTCTCTACGCTCCCACCCTCTCGCTTAGGCGCTGTATTATTCTGCTAGGACTGCCATGACAAAATGCCACAGACTGGGGGGCTTAAACAACAAACATTTATTTTTTCACAGCTCTGGAGGCTGAAAGTCCAAGATCTAGGCGTTGGCACGCTTGTTTTCTCCTGAGGTCTCTCTCCTTGGCTTGCAGATGTCACCTTCTCACCGAGTCCCCACATGACCTTCCCTCTGAGCATTCATCTTTGGTTTCTCTTCTTCTTCTTCAGGGCCACCATTCATATAGGATTAGGGACCCATCCTTATGACCTCATTTAACCTTAATGGCCTCTTTAGAGGCCCTATCTCCAAATATGGTCACATTGGGGCTTAGGGCTCCAACATATGAATTGGGGGGAGAGGACAAAATTCAGTCCATAACAGGTACCCCATATTCTATTTCTTTCTTCACTCTCCCTACCTGCCAGTCTGTCTCTGTTCTCAGGCAGGAATATTATAGACCCATTTCTATTACTTTTAAACATATAAACATCTGTTTAAGGATTAGATGCATTTGAGTAGACATCAAGCCTCAGGCCAATGAGGAACTTTAGTCTCCACCAATGGGCAAAGTCATAGAGCTAAGGACAGAACTGGAGTTAGAATCCCCAGGCTACACAGATGAGAAAGTAAGAAGCAAGCTAATATGATGAGGGATTATAATTTTAAGTCCAGCAGGCTCACCCTGTAGACCCAACACTCTCCATCAGAGGCTGGTGTCGACCAGATGCCCAGGCTGTTGTAGCACCTGCTTCCTTCTGTTGATGGCATTAAGAATTTTCTTCCTGGGACCCAGCTGCATTCGTATACTCTGAAGGTCCTCATCAGAGCAGAGCAACAGAGCTTCTAAATCAATCTGCTCTCTCATGAAAATGGGAAGGAACTCTTCCAGGTGCTGGGATTGCAAGAACACCTCCAGGGGAGTAGCATCAACCACATCCTCTTCCCAGTCCACTTCACCCTCATCCCAAGGCAGATCATCTTCAAGGCCATTTTCCTCCCTATCTTCATCAGCCTCAGCTTCGTCAGCCTCTGCTGCTCCTTGTCTTTGAAGCAATTCACTGGGCATTTTAAATCCCAACTCCATCTTACTGTCTGAGATGTCTTCAGGACTTAATACTCTGCCCCTTCGAAAAACGATACTTCCTAGACCTGGACGTTTGAGAATGGACTCATGTTGCACACCGCCTTCCTCCTCTGCTAACTGGAGCTTCTCTTTGAAGTCCCCTGAGAATGAGTCTTCCTCCTCCTCCTCTCTGAACACTTCCATCACGTTCCTCTGCCCACTTCTGCCTTCCTTCCCCACCTGCTCTGCTGTGTCTTTGCTTTTCTTTAATTTTATCTTGAAAGTGTCTTTAATGCCCTTGGACAGTGACCCGAATGTGCTGGAAACAGAAGCGTATGAAAAGGATGAACTGGAGAAGGTGCCCTTGGAAGAAGAAATAGTCCCAGATTCCTCCTTGCTATTGGTGCGGGCCATCTTATTTTGGTGCTTCTCCTGGATCCTGTCACACTCTTTCATCTGCCTCCTGGCATTCTTTTGAGCCTGCTCCTTCAGCCTGGTGACCTTCTTGGGGTTCATCATGTTCTGGGTCATGGCGGCCTTATCCAAGAGAGCGACACATTCATTCTGCTCCCTGCTGGCAGCAGTGTCCAGCGGGGACCGTAAGTCATTATCCAGGGCAAAGATGTTGGCCCCAAAGTTGACCAAGAAAGAGACGCAGTGGGCATGGCCATTGGAGGCTGCATAATGTAGAGGAGTATTTCCCCAGATGTCGCATCTATCAGGGTCCCCTCTAGAAGAGAAAATATAAAAAAAATGTTGAACTTTTCTTCTTGGAACATAAGGTCCAAAAAATAGAAACAAAAATAAAGAACAAAATGCATGTTTATGCAAGCGTGTTCATCCTGCATTGACATGGTTGTTATGTGAAACCTGCTCTAAGTCCGGACATGTCACATCTAGATACCACCTGGCCAGAAACAGAAAGTGCCCATCTCTACCCTGTGTCTCCTTTTCAAAAGCAAGAAAAGCTTTCCAAGAAACTCTAGCAGACCAACTTTTATGTATCACTGGCCAGAACTGGGTCATATGCCTAAGAGAAGGAAAATCTAGTACTATATTAACTTAGATCAATTAGAATTTCCCCCTGAAGCTAGGTGTGCTAGCTTCCAGTGGTGTGTAGATAGTTCTCCAGTAATTCTACAATGCAATGGTGTGGTGATAAATGTTTAACAAATGGCTCATTCAGGAAAAAAAATCAAAGCCCTGATTTATATTGTGTGCCAATTCCTATGGTATAAATACATCCACTGTGGCAAATTTCAAGCTACCAATGTGACATCACTGGACACAGAGTTTGGAAGAAATACACAGTAGCATACCATCATAAGTTATTTCTACCACAGAAATCTAATAGATATGTATACTCTTAAGAGCATAGGTAATAATAAAACATAGTAAAATAATTAGGAAGTGATGAGTTTTGAGTGTCACCCTTTTAATATTTATTAAATTGTAAGTTTATAAAATTTTATTTTTAATAATGGCTATATTTAACTGACTGTCAAATTTCCTGAAAATTTAGCAATAACCTCTCGCAAGCTAGTTCCAGCATGCCACTGCTACCCTCCCAAGTCACATGAGGGGAAATAAATAACTGAACAAAATTGGGTCTCTATCAGCAGGAAAGAAGAAAGGAGTGGATTTTGGGTAGGTAGCAAACAGTGTCTATTATGATCATTATTCATTAAGAGTAGACTATCTCTATTCCTAAACTTACTTCCATGTGATGTCATTATCATATATGTAACTAGTTCTACAAGAGCTTAAGGTGGACTTGAGAGAGCTATTAGATGACATTAAGGTCAGAGACCCAATACCTGGTGCAGAAAGAGGGACACGGTAGGTGCTCAATGAAGATCTCTGGAATGAATGAACACCTACTGGAATCCTGCCCCAGGTTGCAAGCTCTCCTCTCCCACGAGACCTTGACTTGCAAACAGACACAGATAAAAAGCAATAATTTATTCTCGACTGTGGCTCTGGCCCCATGCCACTACTGAGGACTCTGATTGTACAGATACTAAAAGGTATCTTCCCTTGTCCTAGTCTAGACCTCAAAATTAGGATCTCACTAAACTCTAGCCAGGCTGTCCTCATGGAAGGAGGACAGTTGAGTCTGAGAAGTCCTCTTAACATCCCTGGTGAGTAGAGGAAGAAACAGAAGAGAAAACCCTTACCCTTGCAATTGTCCCGTTAGTGCACCATGACCCCTCTGCTAGTTCCTGGCTGCTCAAAGTTTGGTCCCCAGACCAGCAGCAGAAGCATCACCTGTGAGTTTGTTAGAAACACAGAATCTTGGACCCCAGGCCAGACTTACTGAGTTAGAATCTACACCTTAACAAGATCTCCAGGTGATTTGTAGGCTCACTACAGGTTAAGAAGAGCTGCACTAGTTAATGAGGCCCAACCAGCATCCTATCATTTGATCAATCAGATTTGTAACTGCTCCAAGGGAACCCCTGGCTGCCTCATGCTCTTTAGTTACCAAACACTGTCACATTCACTGCCATCAACCATCACAATCTCCCTCTTAGAGAAGGAGGGCAAGAATCATCATTACGGGAGTAAAATAAGACTCAGAGAGCCTAACTGATTTGCCCAAGGGGAACAGGCAGCACACTTTGAATCAAGCAACCTCCAAGTCTAATCATCTCCAACACAAACATTAGATGAACACAACTCAGCTTTTCCACTTTACCTGCTACAAGGCCTCAAGCTTAGCTTTTCTAGGACTCAGTTTCCTCATCTGTAAATTGAGAATAATTATATTACCTACTCATAGAGTTGTTATGTGAATTAAATAATACACATGAAACATTAGAAAAGAGGTACATAGTGAGTATTCAATAAACATTACTTATTATTAACATCGCTTTCTTTGTCCCCAAACTCATAATCCTTAATTTCATGTTTACGTTTTCTCACATCCATCTAGTAAATTCCTGTGGTACAATAGCTATTGTGAGGGTTTTTTTATATCAGTTATAGTCTTACTTAATTTGTCAAATATTTATGCCCTGCCTCCTTAATCAGACAACATGCCTCAGAAGGCAAAGCCTATGTCTTTTTCTCCTTTGCATCATCTGTATCTCCTAGCAACCCAACCCAAAGAAGCCAAGCAGGTAATGTAAGTACCTGAATGGAGCCAGATTTGTTCTTTCAACAAGGTCATAGGTTAAGTACATGCTCCATCTAGAGAGGACACCCATAACTCAGCTATGGCAGATGCTACCTTGAATAATAGCAGAAACAATGCCACTACTTGCCAGACATTGCCAGAGCTTCCGCTTTTCAAACGAAGCCAGAAACCCGGAATTTCATGTGAATTTTTTATTTTTATTTTTAAGTGTTGGCTTAAATTTAAAAGAAAAATATAGTGAAGTTCAAATAAAACACATTTGTGGACTAGCTCCAGCAATTGGCAACCTCCTTCTGAGCAGAGAGAACAGTGTAAGCAGATGCACAGATGGCTGATATTATATGCCATATTTGGGAAACCAGGAGTATAGATCAGTGTTATCAGAGTGCATGGAGTTGGGGATAAGGGAAAGGACTAGGAAGAGAAAGGAAAGAAAATGAAATCGAATCTAAGGAAAGCAAATAGTATTAAGTAACACAGTTTTTTTTGGGCAGCCACTTTCAAGAAGGCTCTGATCGACCAGCCTGATTTAATTGTTTTGGATGAAAGGAGACCCCTTTCAACCTTGGCACAGTCCTACATCTTAGGGGAGCACAGTGCCTCACCCCTAAACACGTGGTTTCACTTTTTATTTATTTTAACCAAACACCAGATTCAAAAGACTCCTTAAGTACCCTAGACATCAAAGAGGGATTGTGAAACATCCAAGACATTATTATAAACATAAACACTCTGATTAAATTTGCCTGAAATTATCTTTGGTTTGGATAAGTGAAAAACAAAATTATTGGGAGGAATGAGCTGTGGTGGGAATGTAGCAGTGTGTTAAGAAGTCTGGGTTAAATCTATATGCTTCAGGTCACAGACTAGTGGACTTTTCCCATTTCACTGACTCCTAAATGATGGTTTCAAGATGGGAGACAGAACATGAAGAATATCTGAGATGACCTTAAAAGTGGGTTTTCTTTTGGGAAAATTTCAAATGGAAAATTCTAAACTTACAGATGAAACTGGCAGTAAGATGATTGATGAGTTTTCCTAGTGCATTTAGGCTATTTACATTTGCAAAAAATTCTATTTACAGATGACTTTCCAAATTTAATACAACTTAAATAAAAATACATTCTACTGACAACTTTCACATGATCCTTCTAAATTTAATGCTTGTCATTTTTCACATTGCTTGATAAAACACTTGCACATACCTATCTGCCCAGGTATTCACAGATAGGTCCCCCTTGTCTGATGATCTGAGTCCAACACTGATGCTCTACGGTTTTCTTGGGCTAAGCCTAGTCTCCTGTTGATTTTTTCCTATTCCTTCTTTTTCCCCCAGAAGAGAAACTCACTGAAGAGATTTTAAAATAATCTACATTTTGCCCTTGATTTTTGGTAAATCAATGCATCTGGACAATAATTTTTAAAGCTGCCTTGGTGTTATTGTCACTAAACAGGCAATTTGCTTAAATTAAATTAATCTGAGCATATGTTCCTAAAGGGGATTTGATTTTTTGTGAGGTTCTCAGAAAACAATCATTCTTTCAAAAATGTTTTTCTACATAAAAAGGAATGTTTGAGCTAACTAATAATCAAAGATATACAAATTAAAACTATGCACTACCATTCTTTTTGCCCATCAGACAGGTGATGATTAAAAAGAATAGTGATACTCGGTTTTGGCAGGAGTGTAGGGAAAGAAACACTGCTGGAGGAAGCACAGGGTGGTTCAAATTTCCTGGCATAATAAAAGACTGGATTCAAACTGTGCCATGAATAGGCAACTGCTTAAACAGATTATGGACTCAGTCTCTAAGTGTCCATCAATGGTTGAATGGATAAAGAAAATTTGGTATACATACATAAGGGAATATTATTCAGCCTTAGAAAACAAAGGAATCCTGTCATTTTCAGCAATGTGGATTAACCTGGAGGACATGTTAAAGGAAATAAGCCAGGCACAGAAAGACAAATACTGCATGATCTCATTTACACATGGAATCTAAAAAAGTCAAACCCATAGAAGCAGACAGCAGAATGGTGGTCACCAGGGGCTGTGAGTTGGGGACTTAAGATGTTTCTCAAAGTATTCACAATTTCAGTTAACAGGAGGAACAAGTTCAGGAGATGTATTGTAAACATGGTGATTATAGTTAATAATAATGTATTATATACTTGAAATTTGCTAAGAGAATAGATTTTAAGTATTCTCACAGCAAAAAAGAATGATGTGATGTAATGCGTATGTTAGCTGGATTTAACCATTACACAATTTAAAATATTTCAAAACATCATGTGTACACCACAAATATACACAATTTTTATTTGCCAATTGAAAAATAATGAAATCATAAAACAGAATACCATCTACTTACTGAAAATAGTGGCATGGATCACAATTTTTTTTCTTTTTCATTGTTCCGTACATAATAGTTGTATATCTTTATAGGGTACATGTGATGATACAATGTGAATTAATCAAATCAGGGAAATTTGGGTATCCATCACCTCAGGCATTTATCATTTCTTTATGTTAGGAACACTTCAATTTCACTCTTTTAGTTAAAGTATACCCTAACTGATTGTCAACAGATCTCAAGTTTTAAGTACAAATGGTCCATGACATATTGTTAATTAGAAGGCTTCAGTACAGTTCATATACTATGATTGCCTCTTTATGGGAGAGAAACATACATGTGCATGCATGTGCTCAAAGGGAAAAGTCTGAAAGGATATATACCC